>CAEFZX010022880.1:0-109341 GCA_903066825.1 Alfaro cultratus | reverse complement strand
GATGGATGGATGGATGGATGGATGGATGGATGGATGGATGGATGGATGGATGGATGGATGGATGGATGGATGGATGGTTTCCAAGCAGGTCCAAGACCAGGATTATCATTTTTTTAAGGTAGGCTTGAACCATGTTATCTGTACTGATAAATTCAGATTGCATAGCATGATCTGCACTACTGATGCCTACTGTATGCCAGCAGTAAATCACCCCAACAAACTCCCTCTAATGTAATAAAACATAATAAACTAACACATTGTGGGAACCCATTCTAAAAATGAGGCTGCCTCCTGCAGCTTTGCAGCACTAAATGGTTTTTTAAGCAGCCTTGAAAAGCCAGGAACTAAACTTTTAACTTTTTACAATGTAGTAATTATTATAGGGAAAATGTTACTTTGCCTTGCTTTGTAGAATTATTTACAAATTACAGGCAATAAAAATCTGCTGCCAACTCAATAAGCTTTTATGAGGTGAAAGCTTTCCCTACCCACTGTGGTTTAAAAATCACTGGAGGCCCATTACCTTGTTAAATACCAGCAAGTGGATTACACCAATGTTTTGACATGTTTTACAGCAGAAAACCCAACTTGACATATATACAGAAATTACACATGAAGTAAAAGTTATTTATTTTCTCTTAATTTTAGCTGTTTTTAATTTTCTATTGGAAATAGCTTATATCTTGTAATCACTTATACTATAATTCTTTCATGAAAAGATAGACTTGCCTTTTGTCTGAATTTGTCTGACTGCACATATTAAGAATTCTTTATAAAGTAAAATTTAACATCAAGTAATAATATTTATAAGTCATGAAGTGATGTTTGCTTTTTATGTTCTTTCATATTTTTCTGTAGTGAAGGACAAAAGCTCACGAATGAGGTTGGCAAAATCACATGAAGATTGAAAACCAAAAGAAGACAGTCAAGAGAATCAGGAGAACAATAAAACCATGACGGCATAAAACAGGAGGAAGCAACAAGAAGTCCTGCTATAGCACTGGGAGAATGAAATACTGGAGCAATAACTAAATGAGCAACAGCTGAGGGGCAGGATGACTAGAGGTGCTGAGATTAATGCTAAACAACACAAATAAACAATGATCTTAAATACTAATATCAAGCAGAAATTATATGCAAATTAAGGGTTGTCCACAAAGGCAGCAGGGATGTGTAATACTAATGCTGATCACCTCATATGTATGCTTTTTAAACCTTTATCATGCATACTGTTTATAGCAATTTGTTTCGTTTAGATTCCTAGTTTCCTCCATTTACTTTATTTATTATCTAAAAGACAAAAAAAATACATTTATGTCTGTACTCAATCTTTTCTTTTCATTCTTTTCTACAACATACAACACTACAACATACTCACTTTTTGTTTTCTTCATGTAAAACACTTTGAATTGTCTTGTTACTACTGAAATGTGCAACACAAATTAACTTGCCTTGCTTTTCTTTTTAAATTCAAGTAACCCTGAACTGCAAACAGCATCATCGTGCTCCAGTTATTTGTGAGAGCAACAACATTGAAAGGAAAATCCATTTAAATTTAGAGTGAATATTCATTGTACAATAAAACCTACTTTCACATCAGATTTATCTTTAGTTTAAAAAAATTGGCCAAAATGAGCTGTTTTAATATCCATGCTTAACTGCAGCATTTGCTGTACTTTCCTCTGGAAACATTTGATTCACGTTTGCTAAGACTGTGTGCTTACAAGTTTTTTTAAGTTTCTGACAGAAAACCACAGGCAGCTTTGACAACATCCTGCTTCTCATTTTCATTATTCCTAAAAGTGAAGGAATAGAAAGACATCGTCTGAGGGGTGTAACGATATATAGCCAACAACAGAGCTAACAATCTGATGCATACCTTTCAACCTAACTGTAATGGAAGTGTGGAGAAGGGTGATGCAAACTCTGTGGAAAACAGTGTAATTCATTGTTGAAACGTCTCTGGCACAGCAAGCTGAAAGCAAGAGGGTGCTCTGCAGTCAACCACTGTTTTTTATTTTTTTATTTCTAGGAATACAACACAAACTCTGTGTTCTTTGATAGTGTGACAGTCCGTGACTTTTTTTCAATTTGTGGCCGTGAGAAGCTCGCAAAGCCAGCAAACAAGTGTTGATGGTTCAAAAACTGTCGGACAGAAATATTGATGGTTTGCTCGCAATCAAATAACGACCCTAGACAGGGCCATTGATGACTTTTTTGGGGAAAACAAACAAACAAGAAAAAAAAAATTATATACACTATATATATATATATACAGGTATATTGGTAAATTGATGCTTAATTGTGGTCAAACTGATATCTACAAATGCCAATGTCTAACAAGCTAAGTTCAGAGTCCCCATGTTTTTCCATTTCAAAATTGAGGTCTTCTCTAATTTCAATCTTCTAATTTCTAATTAAATTTCCTGGCCCCTTTTGGTAACCAAGTTCAACCAAATTCTAAAAACAGTGCACTGAAACAGTATATAGCTTAGATCTCTTTAGATTTCTTCATACTTCAATGTTTCAGATCATCAAATGAATTTTAACAGACAAAGATCAGTAAATAGTTTAGAAATGATATAATTTATTTAGAGATAAAAGGTATCCAAAGCAACTTCGCCCTATGTAAAAATATATTTGTACCTCCTCCGTTTCTATATTGTTAATTAGCTGTCATTACTATTTGTTTAATTTCATCAGTCACACCAAGGTGACTGGTGAAATTAAAGATCAATGACAGTTAAGGGCATTAGCTAACCTTAAAATAAAAAATAAAAAAAAAACAGAAAAAGAAGCTGACAACAGTCTAAATGCAACATATCATCCCAGTAAATGAAGAAATTTAGGAAAATTATAAACAAGTGATTTCCTATGAGTCTAGAAAGGGTTTGGAAGTGTTAGGGATCCCAATGAACCATAGTGACCAAATAACTTATAACAACATCTAAATCACTAATGGTCTCTCTTAACTTAGTTAAGGTCAGTGTTAATAATAAAACAATAAGAAGGATGTATGGTTGTCACTGAAGAACTTCATAATATTGTGCTAAAATCCCCCAAAATAATGCATTTAGTTGTAAAAGTTAATTAAAGACATTTTATGTTTTGATAAACCTTGTCATCCACAAAAGGACACCATTTTTTAGTTTTCAATGGAACTAAGCTCACAGCAAATTGCCTTCTCACTAACAATACCAGGGCTTTATGCTACCAAAAGGTGCACTCAAGTGATAAATATAAATATAATCCATATGACAAAAGATCTGCTCATCTGCATTGTAATAGTAATATAAAGGAGTCTGGGAACAGAACTGATTTTTCCAAAAATTTTTGACTTTCTCCATATTTTTCCATAACCAAAAAGCACAAAAACCAATAAGTTTATGTGCTTTTTTAGAACACCTAAGCTACGGTGTAAGCTGCAGTTTACACACTATTTCAGAGAAAGCGCTTTCCGGAAGTGATTATGTTGCAAAGAAACCTTTGGTCTTCTGATTATACGGTAATAAAATCCTATATGATTACATTTGTTATTAAATGTGATGTATGGAACACAAATTGAAAGCAGGCGACACACGCTGTAAAAAGGCGTATCTGCATCAGCATGAAATGAACTATGTTTGGGCCGATCATTATCAGACTGAACTTCAGGAGCCTTCCTTCTTTCTGATAAATAGCCCAGATTAGTATTTCACACTGTGTCCCTTAATGAGGACAGTTCAGTTGTTAGACATGATTGTGGTGGCAGATAGCAAGCTGCAGAACGACTCTCTCTTCCTTCTGGCTTTGAACAAAATCCCTGTCTCTGTGCTGTCCAAATTAAAGATGTGTTCTTTTTTGACTCAGCCTGAACTTTGATTCATATCTTTATGAAGTTCCTCTGAAGTGACACCATTCTTAGAAAACACACACACACACACTCCTACACACACACGCACGCACACACAATAGTCTTTAGAGAAGAAAATGGCAAAAGGTCAGAAATAGTGAAAGTAGCTCCTATGAAAATTGCAACATGTCCTTATGGGTGATGTGAAAATAATTTCTTGTATTAATACATTTCTTAAAAATCCTACGTTTAAGTACCTGCCTTCTAAATGTATTTTTCTGCTTAGTGCTCCCAACTTCAGTTTTCAGCGTCATTGTCTTACTATTCTTGAACACATAAGCATGACAGAAAACTGCTGTTAAAGTCTCTTGTAAAGTTTTATAAAAGGTTGTTTTTACAGATCAGAAAAATAGGGAAAAAAAACTACTATTTCTCTCAGCTACTTGTCATTTTGTCCTACTGCACTCTCTTTCATATCCCCTTTTATAATTTAAAAAAATTATAAAGTTCTCAGTCTGTTTCAATGCTCTGTTTATCGTCATAACTTCAACTTCACACCTGAGCAAAAGCAGCATTACTCGAAACCACAGATGAGCCTCTGGCGCAAGAAAACATTACTTCCTAACCCTGTGAAATTATCAAATTCTGAGAGCATGTTATAGGACTTTTATTTCAACATGTTAATTGTGTCCTTATACGTTCAATATCTAACTCTTTAACATACATCAAAAAAATAAAACATATGTGGGAAGCAACTGTTACTCACTCAGAACTGATGCTGTCAGAAAGACATAAGAAAAGCAAAAGATCCAGAAAGAGGACCGACGGAAGAGTGAGTAGTGTCGAAGTGAAGAAAGAAACAAACATAACATTGTTCTGTGGGATTTGATTTTCCTTTTTAAAAACATCATGCACTACACAATAAATATTTGTGAAGAGACAGTATGAATGACAGTAAGCACATATTGTGCTCTGCCTTTCTGCATATTGTCAAACTTCCTAACAAAAACCATGGACTGCAACATACTCCGCATTATTTGCACATCCCTAATCGTCTCTGTGGGCAGAATCTTAATAGAAATGTGCGTGTGTGTTCCTCTGCTTCCTGCCCACAGATGCCTGAATGCTATGCGTGTGTGTATATTCAGGTGTGGATCTCTGCAGGTTTCTACAGCATGTGTTTGTGTGAGTGTGTGTGTTCGTGACAGTCTGCCACTGATGTACGTGCCTTCATTCGTTTCAGAGGATTATTCATTTCCTTTTGAAGTGAGGCAGCTCGCCCGGCGAGGAAGGTCTGAAAGGCGGCCGAGAGCAGGCTTTCATACTTTTCCAACAGCAGCTTGTCGTCTGGGGGGTAAATACGTCTGCAGGCCACAGAGACAGGGAGAGAGAGGGGCAAGGAGAGTGAGAAAGGAGCAAAAAAATAAAAAATAAAAAGAATAGATGGAAAATAGAAGGTAACAGAAAAGGGTTATCATTGAGGGGAGACAGTTGAAATGAGAGTCGGGCGAGAAAGGGTAAAGAGGAGAAAGAAAAGATAGAGAGACAGAGTGGGGTTACGCAAAGGAGGCATGTGAGGTTAAAGGACAAGTGATAGAATTTGCAGCAAGGGTTTAGTACAGTAAAAAATGTACAGATACTGAGAGAACAGCTAAATATTTGAGAAAAACTGAGAAAAAAAATTTAAAACGAGATAAGAGGATGCAGTAAGCCGATTGCAAAACATAGGTATAGAAAAGGATTACAGCATGCTAAGAGAAAGAAAAACTAAATTAAAATGAAAAGAAGAAAGCAGAGACAAATTACAAAAAGACAGGCTTTACTGGCAACCTTGAGTCAAGAAACAGCCAAACTATCATTTAATCAGTCTTTTCACACGGAGTGCTGCTTTCACGCAGCTGCTTTCTGCACCCAGAAGTACACTTCACAGTTTTCAGGGGGGGGTTGCAATATGCACTAATGCACCCTTTAAAATTTCACCCTAAAGACTAAACTAACCCCAGTGTTTAAAATGGATCTAAAGGGAATAGAACAATGTGTAAACCTCTGTCTGGTTATCCTCAAAATACATCTCCAAACACACGCTCGTCATCGCTTTGGCCATCAAATCAAAACAATATCAGCTTTTTAAGCAAAATAAGCATTGGGTACTTTAAGTTCAAAAAGCGGGGGAATGTTCTGGCATCGGTAGAGTCCTATCAGGAGCCAAATCCCACTCCGTTAGATGGCCTTCTTGATTCAGACATGATGATAATGTCTAAAGCAGAAAACATTCTTGGAAAACTAAATTCTGAACTTTTTTACCTGAGAACTGATAGGTAAAGAAAGTACTTATGAGATGCTTTTACGTCTCAGCATGAATAGTAGATTTTAGTGCAAGTAAAATGCCAAGTAAAGGTTAACTGTTTCAGCATTAAAACTTTAACTGCTCCCTATGTGCAATTAATAATTTTATGCTGTGTAGCTGTTCTGGGTGCATGATTTCCATATTGTTGAGAAGATGACCCAATTCCACATTACTGCGGCTAAAGCAACTGCTAAGTTCTGGGTCCTGATATGAGCCAACTAACTAAGCTCCTTTCTTAGTACAGTTCAATGTGAAATGTTTCTAACTGCTATGCCTTGCAAAAGAAATAATACCCATTGCATATTTTTTGTGTTGTGTCACATAGCGCCTCAAATAATAGTTTGAGGTGCTATCTGTAACATTAAACAATATACAGCAAATCCAAGCCTACCAAGACATACCAGGAGAGAATTGTTAAGAGAAACAGTCATGAAACAGTTACTAACTCTGGAGGAACTGCAGAGATCCAGAGCACAGGTCAAATAATCTCTCAATGAGGCAACTATTATTGGCGTTATTTATAAATCTGGCCTTCTTTTAAGGAAAGAAAGCTAGTGTCGAAAGAAAGCAGTTTGTCACAAGTCATGTAGGGGCCACAGCAAACAGCAGATCGAAAGTGCTCTTGTCAGATGACTCTAAATGCCATATTTTTTTGGCTTACATCCAAAATACAATGTGTAACTGAAAACAAGCACTGTACCTAAAAAATACCATGCCCACTGTGGATGGTGAGACCAGAAAGCTGGTCAGAGTTAAGGCAATGGTGTAGTCAAAGAAAAAACAACAACAAATTTTCATAACAACAAATATTTCTGTTTACAGATGATGTTCTATTTTGCAAATAAAACTAGACAAAACTTCAGTATGTACATGTATAAAATTGGTAGAGACGTAGCAAAAGACTTACAGGAATAAATGCAGTGAAGGCTGATTTCATAAACTAGTCGGCACAGGTCACAGGTTTTTATTTGTAAAAAATATAGAAAACCTTGTATCTTTTCCCTTCCACTGCACAATAATGCAGTACTTTGAGTTAATCTGTTGTGTAAAAGAGACATTCCAGTTTGTAGTTGTGACATGATGAAGTATGAAAAGGTTCAAGGCATATTAATCCTTTTGTGAGGGACTGCTTCAGTTAAAATACTTTAGAGGTGAATGGACCTAATTATTTTACTTCTTTTCAAAGACACACTCGACAAAATATCAAAAGGTCTCATCACATAAAAAAAAAAATCAATAGAAATAATAGACGCTAGAACTTGCCAATAGTTAAAGAGCCTCATCTAACTGAAAGGCTCATGGTCACTTCTTCAGCAGGCCATGTGAACACCTCGGGCTTTCTAAAGCTGAACATACGTATGTCTTGATTGAGTTGATAATTAGATTTCTCTCTGTGTGATCTCACTTAAGTGAAATGAAGAACTACAACTACTTCTTTATTTGAGACGTTAAGAAAATCTTTCTTTGTTTTCTGCTTAACAGCACCTTTAAAGTCTCATGACTCCTGCTGCTTAACAAGGTAGTGAGCAAGCAACAAGCAGCTGGGTCTTCCTCAGATGTAACAGGGTCTGTACCTGAAACAGATCTTATCTAATAGCCAAATGTAAGTGAGTTCATTACTCAAACTCATCTAATGAGGAGCAGTGTGTTAATCAGAGTTCAGTGCCGCGCCGGGGCACCATTTGAATGCTAAGAGGTCTTTATTAGGGGTGCTCCAGCCGGCCTGATTGACTGTCTGGCAGCCTGTCGAGGAAAAGGAAAAAGATGGCAGCACTTCATGCAGGCCCGGAGGAGCTTTCTGACCAAGACTCGGTCAGGACGTTACTTCCACTTTTGGAGACGGAAAGACGGGTGAGTGTGTCTGTTTTTGTGTAAGAAATTGGGAGAAAGACAATAAAAAAATAAAATTCTGTTGTTGCTGAAGTGCTGTATGGAGAAAGAAGCATAAAATGAGGAGTAAAGAGGAGCGAATGGCTTACATGGGCCAAGTGGTAAATTTTTACTTGCTAAGTCATGCGGTAGGGTGAATCTGCTCCATCTGTGAGGTTAGAAAATCGATACGCTCTGTGTCTTCCAGAGACCCAGCTGGGGGTTTTGAGGTGAAGGGGAGAAAAAAAAGGGATTGTTGGGCAGGGATGAGATGGCTCGCAGCAAGCAAGCAAAGTTTACCTGCTAATCTGTGTTTCTAAGATGCGGCAAAGGGTAAGAATTTGGCAAAAGGAGAAGCAATTTGAGCCTCCCTTCCTTTGCTTTTCTTCCTTTCTCTGATTTTAACTTGTGTATATTCCAGTTTCTTGCAATCTCAAAAACAATAGGTGTTCTTTTTTTCATTCTGTCAGCAGCAACATTTATTTTACCAAGAGTTTGGCATTGTGCAGATTACCTCGTAAATGCGAGGAAGCTGGCACAAAAACAGTGGTTGGAGCTCCTGAAGGGAGAGCCCATTCTCCCCAGCTGTTTGCCTCATCTTTACCTGTAATTCCCCAGATGTTGATTTTCATGTTCTTCCCTGGAAACCTGCCTGCGAACCTGTGCAAGTTGTTCTTTCTAGAAACAAAGGAAAACATTTCACTTAGTAACAGAAAAAAACAAAAAAAACAATAAAGTCTTGCAAAATACAGGGAAAGGGATTAAAGACGTCACTGCCATAAATTAATAATATGTTCTCCCTTTCCTTCTCTCATTAGCATGTTATAAATGTGTAATTGTGTGTCTAAGCTTGTCAAATTGCCAAAAAGCGGAGAGGTGGGGACCACTTTGCCACTAGCGCCGCAGTATCATTAAATGCTGAGTGATATGAGCCTTCAGCAGACCTCAACCTGAGCTCACTCTTCACCCAAAACAGCACTCAAAGACGAGGTGGTGCCCTTTTTGAAAGAGCGCCTCTGCTCCTTCGCTCCTTATTCCCACTGATTACAGCTGTGGCTATCAAAAGGCTAATCAAAGAGGGTGGGAGGCATTAAAGCACTAGCGGCTGCCACTTTCCCCCATCTAGATTAGAAAAGCTCCCCTGATTCCGCTATTTTAAAAGAAAAATAATTAAACAGTGCACATGTCTCAGAAAACTTTGACTCTTTTGACATCCGCTGAGAAATAAGTGGAACTGAGTTTGTTCTTACAACCTTTTTCCTTTGCTAAATCTGCAGCTCACTAGTATGTTGCTTGTGCCTTGCAGTTTAAATGGATCATGCTTATTTGTAAAGTACTAAATCCAAAGAGACTAAGGTATAATCCAAACATGTTTATACCCTAGATTTAATAAAAATAAAACCTAAACAAAACTAACGACACTGCTGGATTTCACTATTTTTTTAATCTTCAATTAAATTTTTGAACAGCAGCATTTTGTATTCAGCTTTATTGTATCGATATTAAAAATAAAAATGTCAGTAAACATGTTGGTACTGAGAAGTCCATTGTTGCAAGTGTCTCATAGGGTTGAAAGTGTGGAAAATGTTTTCTTGCTCCATTTGCTCCCTGTCCACGTTCACCAAAATGAGGCAATATCTCTACTTTTTTTTAAACAGTTTCATATTTCGGCATATAGGTTTTGTCCTTGAATGAGTTCAAGCTAGAGAAGACACAACTGTTTCCATTCTCCATGTTTGTTTCTCCTTTGTGTAAAACTTTCTTCATAATCTTTAATTTTGTAATGTAATGCATTAAGGCTGATGAAATCCTCCAAATTCCTTGCACTACAAATAAACTACTAGATTTTAAGACTCCCAGGCATTAGCAAAGCCAAAAGTTCAAGTCGGTTTAATTCACAGAACATTCAAAGGAAAATCTGTCTTTTAAAATTGCGCTACCAATCTGATAGTGTTCCAGCAACTAATTTAACCAATTAGTTATTTTGCGGGCAGTTATACGAAACACATCATATATTCACACAAGCATGCGGAAAGCGTGGGATTTGCAATGCACAGATTTTACCAAAATAATTGCTGTCACATGAAGGCAAGCTGGAATTTTGATGCAGTAGAAGAAAGAGGAAAAGAAACATTAAGCTACAGCAGTCTTAGCTTGAAAATGAAGTTACAGATACCACTGAAGTTATAATTTATCATCAATCAAAGCATGAACTCTACTTTCATAGAGGCTGCTTGAAACAGGTCTGTGGTCAGCAATTAAGAGAACCGTCGTTTAATAAGGACATTGCAGAAGGAATAATGCATGACAGGAAGAATGCTTAAAAAATCTGCACACATTCAGATCAGCTGAAAGTGTAATATCCCGTTCGTGCCATACCAGTTCCTCTCTTCTCCGTTCCAGCGTGTGACGTTGTTTCTCCCAGTCCGTGGAAGCAGCTGAAAGTTTCCTCATAAAGCCATGACCATAAAGCCGCCTCTGAGCTTCTGCCTTCTCCTGAGCCAGGTTTCTTTTCTTATCACTGGCCCTGAACCACAATAAAACAAGTCAATTAATAAAATGTTTAGATTTTTAGGCTCCTCATAGTGAAAAGCTCTCTACTGTTTAATAATCCTCTATGCTCTATTTTTTGTTTTCATACTTTTCCCATATAGTAGATTTGATCATTCCTTTTCTTGTCTATACAGTAAAAAATATCCATTATAGTTTGAGAATATTTGTACGCTTGATGTCGGGATAAGAGGTTACTCTTCATTATTAGAGAAAAAATATTCCTTCCAAAAAAATTAAAACAATATATTGAGAAGAAAAATCAAGCTAAAATCCAAACAACAACTGGAGGACAGGATCAGACAGAATATTATTAACAAGTAGGTTACTGCAGCTTTGAGAGAGAAAAATGTATTTAATTCAGTCGCTGGCCCTTTAAACTGAATATTGAGTGCTGTGAGGGGGAATGACGTCTATCAATGTCCATGCCCAAATGGGTCTAAATTGATCCCAGTTGGATTCAGTTTGCATTGTAAACAGACCAAAGAGTCAAGCAAACACCAACAACTCCTTACTCTGGGCGAGAAAAGCTAATGTATATTAAAAGAGATAGATTAAAGTTCTGCAAGACACTCATTTACTCCACGAACAAAAGGGTTTTATACTATGTAAGCTCTGTGTTCTTGCTTGCTTTCAATACATGTTGTCAATCCTGAAATAAAAGCTAATTTTGTCAGAGACCTGGGAACATATCAACCAGAAGTTCCAGTAAGACAGGTAGCACAACTGAGAGAGTTTTCAACAAGCTTACATCTATTATACAACAAGTAATTTGACCATCTCTGCATTTCAATAAATTAGAAGAGACATATATATATATATATATATATATTTTTTTTTCAGCAATTCCAGAGTGAGGCTGTAGTTATCCCTGTTGCTTGTGCACCTTTATTGAATGATACCTTTTCCTTCCACTCAACATTTCATTAATATGCTTGGATGCAGCACTCTGTGCCCTACTTCATCCACTTTTTGGAGAATGTCTGGTGGAAAGCTAATCATCTTCAACAAGACTGCATAGGCAATAAAATTTCTATGTTAAAATATTCTGTTAATAGATTTTATGTAAAATCATAAATTAGGTTATTAATTAGTGTGATTACCTCAAAATCAACTGAAATAAATTCTTGAAATATATATTATTCTGTGTGTTGAATCTATTTGACATCTAAATGTCACTTTGTGAATTTAATTATTAAAATAACTTCATGTTTTGTTTATTGTCTTATTTACTGAGATGCTCCTGTATGATTGTGTGCCTAAGTATATGTTTTCATTATGCTTCTGTATGTGCATGACTACACAGGAGGAGACTATATTTAGGGTAGCGAGAAGAGGACATGCAGAGAGAAAGCAACAAAGGGAGCAGAGATCTAGAGGTCTTGTGTACAGTGATCAATCAGAGAACAAAGTCACTGTAGCCAGGGGACAGAAAAGCATGCCTATGAACACACACATACACATGCGCTACACATTACAAACAAACCACTATGTATATAGAAGTACAGTACACCACAAAAAGAGAAAACGTAAGCAAAACAGGCAGACAAAGCAAGCAGAAAATGCAGCACAGGAAGCTGAATAAATACACAAAGACAAGTAAAACATAAAAACAAAGAAGTCACAGACATTATAAACTTAAAGTTAAAAGTGACATGACTCACACACACTGACAACATGTGCAATTAAGGTTTTCCTCCCATTTTAAAAGACTTATGTACAGATCTATGAAAAAAAAGGACTGACAGGAACTCTTCTCAGAGCCTGTGTGTTGGTGTAGGACACATTGATGTTTAATATAAATTTTAATAATACCCAAAAAGTTATAAACAAATGTTGAAATTTCATACTAGAAGTAAGTATCTTAACCTATTATTCCAACTTATGCTTCATATATGTCTACTTAGAATGGGCATAAAAATCACAAAATGATTTTGTCCTAACTTTTCCCTTAGCTAGAAAATAAATTGTTTATATATTTAGCTTAAGGAGTACGACAATGTTCTTTTTTTGCAGCTGAAGTCCAGCAAAAGCAAATTTTCTTTTCTACTGATTGAAACTGAGATTCACTGTTGATATGTGAATGTTTCTCAATAATAAATGTATCCTGCATTTATCACTAAGACACAACCATTTACAAACATGATTTATGTTGTGCAACTGTTCACACCATTACCAGTCACAACAGTTTTAAAATCAAATGTCAAAAAGGTTCTGAACTCCACCAACCATCAAAGTAAGGACTGACTGAAATATTTAAACATTAAAAAAAGCCTTTACTTGAGCTTTAATGGGCCCCTTGATATAATATGTTTGTGTATCTGCATGCATACCTACATACATGACTGCAGCAGAAAGCAATACCTGATGTTGAGGAGTTCGAGAGCATTGAGCAGCACCCCTTTCTTCACATCGTAATCAAGCTTCTGATCAGTCCCAAAGCTCGGAGCTCGATTGATCTGTTAAGCAAAGAAGAAAAAGGACATTTAAAAAAAAATTCTTTCTTTCTGTAACATTCTAGAGACAGGGATTGTATGCAATTACAGGAACAGACTGTGGGCTTGTTTGAAAAGAAAAAAGCTCTTCCAACAAGCAAAAGAAAGAGGAATGGAGCAAGCAGACAGACAGAGATTGAGGATGTTTGGGGTTTTTTTCTCTTTCCCTTTGAGAGACACTTTAAAGTCGGCTTGGCCTTTTCCTGCAGAAATCTTGTCTGGCAATGATGTGTGTAAACATGAGCATGAAGAAGAACCTGTCTGTGTGTTTGAACACAACAGTTTGTATAAGTGACCCCGAAATCTAAAGCCTAAATTTGCTCAAAACAGACTCTATAGCACTAACATTTCTGTCAGCAATAAAGAATTTCTCAGCTTGGCTCTATCATTTACAGTCAAAAGCAATCAGCGAGATTCAACCAAGCAAGAAAAGAGTAAGCCACATGGGATTTTAGGTACAAAAGCTGGCATCATCCAGGGAATAATTCAAGAGCAGCTTACCTTTCTCAACAGAACAATTCCAAGCACCGGGGTAAAGTATTCAAATATCAGTTATTATACTTGACACAACAAATGAATTATTTTTCTCTTTGTTAGCTTCCTTTATGTCTCCTCCCGTGGTGAGAAATGGCTTATGTGACACAACAAAAGGAGCAACAAAGAAAGAACTGGCAACAACAATTGGAATGGTGTCTTCCTATGTGGTGACTTCAAATGACAATGCAACAGATGCCCATCGAAAGGCTGGCGTGGGTTGATAAACCTTGATTGTTCAGATAAGTCAGGTCTCCGCCTGGCATCCTCTAAAAAACACATGAAGCACCCATTTTTTTCTGTTTGGGAACAATAGTTTGGGTGGGTGGTTTGATATTATTAGGATTTCAATGGGCCTAATAGTGGTGCATTTGTTGTGGGAGTTTTTGTAAGTATGTGTCAAAATTGTTAACGAATGTCTCTTATTACACAACAGGTCTTTAAAGACGAACACAAAAGCTCGCACACACTGTGACCACCAGGATACTCGAATGGAACAGATGGTATTATTTCTATCCAGCTGCTGTAATCCAAACCAACAAAACACACATGGAGTTGATCAGGTTATCAACCAATTCTTTCTTTTTAAGGCTCAACAATTTCTCATCTCCTCTTTTAAAAAATATAATTTTTAACTTTACCTGTGACTCATTTACAGATGTAAATTGATACTAATATTTTTCGTGAAACCAGCTGAAATGTCACCAGTCCAGTATTGTTTTCTTGAGTAAAAATAATTTTTGCTAAATCTTTACTTACCGTAATTATGAAAACCATGCAATACTGTTAATGCTTATGAAAACCGGGACCACAACAACCAATCACTAACGATATTTCAATACATAGCAAAGCAATTTAACTCTTTAGGGTTTTATTGTCCATTAAAATCTATGAAGAAAGCAAATTTCTAAGAAACATCATGTTATTTCTTTCCAGAAGTGTAAAACAAAAGTGTTTGAATTATTTATCTATTTCTCCTAACCCCCAAAGACAACATAGTACTGTGAAAAAGTACATTTCCCCTTAAAGATTTCTTCTTTTTTTGCTTTCTTGCCACACAAACATGTTTTAGATAATTACTCAAAATGTATTGTCAGACAAAGATAATCTGAGTGTAAAAAATGTTTTAAAATTATGATTATTGCTTAAGGGAAGAAAAACATAAGTAGCCTGTTAAAAGTCTCAGTAAGTATCTCATTTGATTTTAAAATCCACACTTTGACTACCTTATAATTTTTTTTCTTTTTATTGAGAAGTGATGAAATTAACTTACTAGTTTCCACTAGTTGTCCAACCGTAAAAAATTAAGCATTTTTAAGGTCACAAACTGATGGTCAGACTTTAAGATTTCCTATAAGAGAAGAGAACGCATTGTTTCATCAATTATGACAAAACATTCAGGTCCCGAAAGAGCAAAAGCAGCCACAGACATACACACAACCACCATGCTTTACTTCTGAAATGCTGTTACTGTAAGCCACAAACTCTCAGACAGTTGCTTTTTTGTTGAGTCAGTCCACAAAATATTTTCCCAAAATGTTGGGGATTATCAAAATCTTTTAATCAGTCTTGTTTACTCCCCATTAATCTCATTCCTATCTTTGAAGTTTCCATCTCTAACATGGACACATGCCTGGCTTTTCCTCACTGGAAGGTTTAGGAACAAAGTTTAAGGATAACATTTATATCACAGCCAGACTCTTTGGATCTAAAGGAATCAGAGTATTTAGTATACTGCCAGTTGTTGGCCACATTGACCAAAACAAAGACAAAAAAAAAAGTAAAGACTAATAAAAAAAACATTGAAAGACAGCAAAGACTCTATTTCCTAGCCCTGTGCACATTACGTTCACCAAAAAGCTATATAAAAAAGGAAACTATGCATACACACAAAATAATCCACAGCGACACTACAAGGATATAAGTACAGATGCTTCAACGTCTGAAATTTTTCTGAAATAAAGTTTCCTGAGAATCTTTCTTAATAGAATCCCCTCTCTGGTGTCACAGCCACAGGTGAGGCACTAAATCCTCACTGCTATGAACCGGGCTTGTATGGAAGCAGCTTTGTAAAGCTATGTGTGCACCAATGTGTGTTTTTGTGTACAACAACCATTTATCAGAAGGTGGGTGATGAATGCCTTCCAGTGCAAAAAGGGAAAAAGGAACAGAGACACTATACAACTCTTTCACTCAATGGAAAGAAAGTATACAATGCGTCCCTCTGTGAATTGAGGACAGAGCTCCACTTCGAGCTACCATACCTCACCTCTGCTACAAAAGAAAAATAAGGAAGAGGTCTGTTTTCATTTAGAGTACTCCACAGCTTGACAGCCACAATGAAAAGAGTGCGGCGTTAAGAGTGCGCCAGCCAATAGGTAACAGGCATACTGGCAGTGATCCTGGTGACGGTTGTCTCGTTACTTGTCATCATGTCTTGGTTTGATTTGTGGTGTCATGTTGTCATAGAATAAAACTTGCACAGCAGCATTTGCTGTCTCTCTTTGCTTCTTGTCGTGTCTTTTTTTTGTGTCTCTTTTTTAGTTTCACTTTATTTTCTGCTGTCTTTCACAGGGTTTTCCGACTGGTCACCACTTAGCCTCCGCTCTCCATTTGCTAGCCCTGATTCTCTGGTTGTTACCTCTCCTCATTTCTCTCCCCATATTTCTGTGCTCTCCTTTTCCTCCCTGGCAGAGGAAGTTGGACCAGTCTGTTCCTAATGAACCCCTGCAGGCTCCAAAACCCCCCACTCTGATTTCCTTAAGTGACTCTGGCAGGATTTTAAAAGAGCCCTTGGTTGCTTTAAGACACATTCAATAAAAATGTCAGATGAACAGATGAGAACATTCTTTTTACTCGATCTTTAATTTGGTTGCGTATCATATTGAGGCCGAAATGTCAGTCAGTCAAAAAGCAGAATGTGAAACGAGAGTCATTTTTAAAAATGAAGATTAAATAAAAACTTTTTCACAGATTCTTTTTCAACAATGAACTGCAGAAAAAAAATCTCAAAATATAAAAAAAAACAGTATCACAAAAGTTAATGTAAATAATTTTTATGCAAAGTTTATAATGGAATTATGACCTTACTACATATTATGAAGGGCAGACAGATTAGTAGTCAGATTTCTTGTCACTGCCATAGTATAGGACAATGTGAAATTATGTTGATGTCGAACATTTGTCTGTCCATTTTGCAGTGGAAGTTCTTCTTTGTTTCTTTTTAATCAACTTTATAGTGAAGCAGCTGTTAGTATTGCAGCTGTTACATCAAGAAGGTCAAGGGTTTGAATCCTGATCTCATGCATCTGGGGTCCTCTGGCTTCCTTCCACACTGTAACTAATTCCAAGTTAGGTTACTTGGTATCTTTAAAAATGCCAGTAAGAGTCACTGATTGCATGATTGTCCGTCAAGTCTGGGTGTTGGCAACTGCAGAGGGGCATGTCTTGCCTCAAGATAGCCACCAACTCATCCTCACCAATGGACAGAAGGATGGACAGATGTTTCTTGAGACTGGAAGTAATATTTAGGTTTTAAAGTAAAACAGCCAGAGTTCTGAATTGAAGAGAGTCTGAATTGAAGAGTAGGGTGATTGAAAGGAGGCCTTCCAATTTCAAAGATTTGGGGTTATCACCAAAAATAGCAGGAGAAACTGAGAAAGTTGGTCAGAAATAAGAAAGACAAGGGTTTGATTACTGAAATGCCAAAAATGATTTTTCTATTCATTACTGAGAAGGGAACAAATCATTTTTGTCATTTTCTAAAAGTAAAACGTCAAAAAAATAATAGTAGTAATAAATTCTTTTCTCCAAAAACCATACTTCTTATTACATTGTTTTATCATCATTTTATGTATATTAAAATATCAATCCAAAGCTGTTGTAGAATGAGATAATGATGAATATGAGTAAAAAATGACACCCAATCCTTGACCTAACCGTAGACTAAAGTCTTTACATAAGTACATAGTGCAAAGCACTCACTCTCTAACAATAACATTAAATGCAACACCCTCAGCCGCAATTACACTAAAGACCCTGCAGAGACTAAACTTACCTACTTCGCTGAAATACACCTCCTGCTACCTATCTCTATATGTGGTTTCAATCTCCTACGGATTCTGTGATAACACTGAGTTGTAAATGTTTACATGCAAAGACGCATGATGTAAATTATCACTGAGACTGAATACCATCTATATAGGTTCAGAAATAGCTTTAATGGTACCCGCCTGTAGTGATATACCAATTAACTACTTATTAACTGAGTGCTTTATGATTAACAAAAATACAAAGTTTGAGGTTGAGAATTAGATATTTACCCAGATACCTTACAATGTGAAATAAACATTTGCACTGGGCATAAATCAAATTGTTTATGAAGGCAACTGTGAAATATAGCTTATCGAAGGGGAGCCTCATTATTTTTATTTCAACGGTCTGTTTGGGTTAAATTGTCGACAAGCCGCAACTCTGTTTACAGATCATTACAGAAAGTAAAGAGTAGCATAAAACAGACCAAGAGCAAACAACAAATTTAAATTACTTACTCAATCTGATGTAGTCGACTAATTTCCAAAGCGATAACTCCTCTGGTTTGGACGCAGGGTTTTGTCTAATGATCTCTGACCCCTTGGTGCGTCTGAGAACTGTGATGCGCCTCAGGATAGTTAGTATGTAAATAATTTTCAAACAGCAAAATCCAATATCCAACAAAACTAGAAATACAACTGTTATTCATTACCTGCTTTCACTTATTTTACACTGAGTGAGCAGTTATATGGGAACTGAGTATTTTGACAATATCACATTTTTTTACGTTTTTCATTTTCAAGGTGCAGTATGAACATTAAACTTATCAGATTAAAGTATATTAGGTGGTGTGTAATTGAGCAGGTGTGGCCACCCAGATCAACCGTCTACCTCAGCGTGTGCATGATTACTAGGCAGCCTCGGTTCCTCAGAAAAAATGGGCAAAAAAAGGGATTTTACCAAATGATTTCAAAAAAGTAGTAAAAATAAATAAATAAAATAAAAAAATAAACAAAAAGGGTTCAACCCCACCATCAAAAACATGAGCTGAAATTTCAAGTCTGATAAAAAAAATATTACACACCAACAGAAAACTACAAAGTCTATTGAATATGTGTGTGTTTGCTAGTGTAAGTGTGCGAGTGGTCAGCTGCAAGGGCTTTTCTGTCTGACAGCAGTTAGAAAGAAAGAAGACCTTCTCAATCTCTCCTGCCACTAAAGGAGCTGCTCAGTGCCATTAGAGTCCCCTATATGGGGTAAAAGATTGTGTCCAACAGACATAACAACTTATGTATACATTTTATATTGAAAAAGGTTGGTTTGGGTACCTTTTTCATTTTCTCCCCTCGATAAATGAAATCATGTATTTACTCAGATCTTTGTCTGATATTACAATTTGCAAAAACAAAATATGTAAAGATGCTAATTATTTTTCATAGACCTGTATAATTGTTTCTGTTATAAAGAAAACTAGTAAAAAGAAAAGTAATTAGAGTCGACATGAAAAAAATTGTACCTGAGGGTCCTCTTGTCCTACAAAAAAACTTTTCTAGTAGAGCAACACAAGACCAACAATCAGCTGCCTTATTTCCCCAACAAATTGCTTCCCCACATTGACATTCGTTTTGCCTAGAATAGTCGCTAAAACAAGCACAAGGTCTGCTGGTGATTAATCGCTACAGAAAAAAAAAAAAACCTTATTATTCCTAGCAGAGGGCAAACAACCACTGCTTTGACAAGCCTCCCATTTTGCCCCGCAAGAGTATCAGCACAGTTCAGCCGTTGTCAGAATGGAGTGTTTGTTGCCACACAATGGTGGAATAAGAAACGGTGGCAGAGAGAGAAAGAGACAGAGGGAGAAAGAGAGAAACCAAGCGTGTGTGGCAGAGCGACAGAAAGACAGACAGCTAGACGCCCTGTTTAGTCGCTCTCTTGTTTCAGACGTCTTATCAATCACTGTTCTGTTCTTTTTGTGGCGTTTCTTGCGGTTCGCTCGGACACAGGGAAACTCTAGCTGAGCGTGGCGGGCTGCTGCTGGTGCTGAAAAGCGAGGGGGCCAACGCTCAGCTCAGAGGCTGGGGATGGGAAGAGAGAGGCACTTTTTAAATGACATACAAAGACGAAATCAAGCACAGGCACTAAAGGTGCAAAGCAAACACGATGAAGCTTGCACACACAAATATGACTTTTTTTCTCGTATGCATTCTTAAAAAAAAAAAAAGAAAGAAGAAATTTACTGTATAATTTAAAATGCTGGTAAAAACATCCTTGTATATCCCACAAGTCCCCTGCATATATAACTCTCACACAACACAGTTTCTTGTGGCACTCAGTAAATATGCCATTTATACCTTCCCTCTCAATCACATGTAGCGTCACCAACTGCTGTGTGTGTGATGATGAATGGATAAATGCTGGGATATGTTTTCAACTGCCCCACATACAAAGACTGTGCTTGCCTAATTTGATACTTATTCCATGAAATAGTCATGTTGGGGGAGAATGGATGTGGATAGAGACAGGCAGTCCCATACATCATTCTAATTATTCTTTAATAAAGCTCATATAAGCCAAACAAATGATAACAGGTCAATACTGCCACCTAGGGTTTGTAAATGGAAGGGTACACCACTTGAGTTAAGAAACACACATGTATAATACAGGAACAAATCCTGCAAACATGCAAAGATTATTCAGAGGTGGAGAGGAGATTGCAAGAGGGCTGATATTATAATATCAAACTGTACTTATTCTCTACTTTTATTATTACCCTACATAATCATGTCAGGATGAAAACTATTTGTACAGATCTAGTAAGTAAGTTTCACACTAAATCACACAGAATACCTGATAATGTTTGCCTCGGCTGTTCCAGAGGTTAGGAAATTCTTCTCAAGTTTCCTGTGGATATAAATAAAAGGCAGGCTAATCTTTAAATTCCTTCTCTAAAAGCCCTCAGAAAACAGTTAAGAAGTTTTAAATTTCACTCTTGCGTGAAATACTCTGACATAAAATTTTAATCTCAGCCTCTAAAGGTGAAACAGAATACAGTGCCCCTGTTTGTGTTTGGAGAAGGAAAAGAATCAAGAAACTACTATGAGTCTTTGTCATAGCATCTGTTTACAGTTGCCTCTCTCTAAAAGCCTCCTTTCACCCCAAATACACACACAGTGTCCTTTCTATCTTCTCTGCGTTGATTTCCATTAAATTTTTATTCACTCTGGTTTACCCTAAACCAGGGGTTTTCAAAGTGTGTGTGGGTGAACCCCCTCACAGAGAAAACAGATAACTACACCCCTTCCCCAAAAAAAACAAAAAAAAACAAGAACAACTAAATTATTGCCATTCTTTCTGTAAACTTTTTACTGTTGCTTTACTTGTTACTCTATTCATACATGTTTCACGGATGTGGGGTTTTCCTGCTTTAGCTACAGTATGTATAGCGCCACATGATTCAATGCTTCAGTTGAATTTACAGTGCCAAAAATATAAACAACTTTCAACCGCAGTTAAGTTTGACTTCTGTAAAAAAGAAGAAAAAAAAGGGCCCAGGGCTTTACAAACAACACTGTGATAGTGGAGCATCTTCAGATCCAACCCATGAAAATCAAATCTCAACTTTAAATCATCATGGTCATACTGCCTTCTTTGTTTTATTCTGTTTGGCCTAGTATCTGTCTGCTTACTCACCATAGATTCAGGTAGTAAAAATCTATCAACTTTATCTTTGACATAGGCTTGGTGAAGTTGGTTAAATGTTTGCAGTTACTTTTCGCTCCCTGAAAAGCTCTGGCAGCCCCTAACCTACATGCCTAACACTAAGACTAACCTGAACTCAATTCAAAGTCCTAAACCTAATCCATAACCCCTATGGGGCCAGAACTCTGGGCCCCATAAGGAGCAGTGGGTTCTCACAATGTAGTATTTGATGAAAAAAATGGGAATAAGAAATGCTAAAACACATACACACACGCACACATACTTTCTTACACTCTAACTCAAAGGGAAAGGAAGTCTGGATTATGTTGGCTATAAGGGATGGACAGGGAAAACCAAACTCATCTTGAAACGATTGGGTACAGACCACAGAGAGGAGAAAGTTGCAGGAAGGGGCAAAGAACTGCTGCCCTTAGGCTAAGAGGTCTGTTGTAGTCTGTTGCCATGATGCCTGGTCTCTCTCTCTCTCTCTCTCTCTCTCTCTCTCTTTCACCCACACACACGCAGAAACTCAGATACACAAACAAATCTGTGCCTCAGTTGACCCTAACCGTGCTCGCCTCATTAGCTGCCAATCACTTTGAACAGACGCGCTAAAAGGGAGGAAGGACCAGAGGTAGGAACACAAGAGATGAAGGAAGAGATACAAGTTTAGTTGTCATCAATAATCAAGCTGCTCTTGTGCCGCTGTCTGACGGTCGCTCAGTCCAAATAACACCTAAATAACCATAAAAGTGGATAAAATAGATTTCTTTCTTTTCTCCTCACTCCTTTGCTTCTTGAATTGCTATGTCTGTGTGTTTTAAGCCGAATCCCTCATTGGCTCTTTGAGTGGATAAAACGAATGGGTTGTGGGCTGGAGGATGGCCAACGACACGCACACACATACACACATTGCAGAAGGCTATTCCAACATGGACTAAGACCAGATCCTCCCTCCCCCCACCGCTCTCACACACACAGAGACACACACGGAGAGAAAGACAGGCTGTTGACACACTAACACAAAAATACAGACACATCCTAAGTTGCAAGACTTTTGATGTATGTTTATCATGGAGGCTTAACACGTGTGACAAGAACACAAATTAAAATTAGATTCACAGATGCTGCACACTTGCACACTTTTGCACGCTCGTCGCGCCTCTAACAAGCAGACCAACCAGCCTTTTAAGATGTTGGGAGCTCACCAATAAAAAGAAAAAAAAATCTGCCTTGGGACTGAGCAAATTTTCATTTTTTTAGGCTCATTACAAACACTTCCTTTTTGTTTAGAGCCGAGCAGCTGGAGTTTTATGGTTGATGAGGGGAAACAATGAACAACAAAAAAAAAATAGCAAGAAGAAGTGAGCCAGAGCTTATAAGCTTATAATGAGGGTAGCCTTCAGACCACTGATCATAGCAGTGGGAATCATTGTTACCCATCGGAACCTCATGAGAACATAAATTGGGCCCTTGTTGCATTCAGATTCAGATATAAACAATGGCTGAGACTTAATGTTGCATACATGGTTACAAATCATGCTTTGGTTACTGGTATCAAAGCATACCAAGGTATTAAAAATGCTAAAGTTTTCCTTTACATTACTCCTATGGTTTTAAAGATCTTTAAACCATGCAGAGAAATTGAAAGAAGAAGCTGTATTTGAACTGAGGCCTTCCACTAGCTGTTGCTGCACACTGCTGGTCAGCTGGCTGAAGGTATACTTTTTTTCTTATGTAGCTAAAAGTAACACATTTACATAAACTATTAAAAGACACATAACGGTTATTCTAAGCATAGGGTCATTGTTACAACTACTTTCGGATCTCAATTTCAAAATACATTCCTTTGCCAGGCAAGACAAGGAAGTTTATTTATGCAGGACCATTCAAACACAAGTCGATGCAAAATTCTTAACATTAAATCAAATGAAATATATTAAAATAACAAAAACCCTGAAGCATTTTTAAGCACTGCATAAAGAGAAACAAAGGTTAAATGCTAATTTAATCTTCAATCTCTTAAATCACTCATCAGTGATCAGGCAAAAATCATAATATCATAATAATTCTTCCATCAAAACCTAAAGTACACAAGAAAATTTCAGCCTGATTTAAATGAGCCAGAAGTTTCTGCAAATCTTAGGTTTTCTGGAAATTTGCCAATTTTCCTTGTTTAGTTTTGGTCCTAAGAACACTGAGTACGCTGGTCTACATGGATCATTCTTCACAAATAATCCAAGTTAATTCAGTGCTTTACTGATGATATATCCTTTAGCAAACAAGGAACCACTGTGGCATTCTTAGAACTGAGGTGATGTAATCCATTTCTTCCTGGTGTTGGTTAGGACTCTGGCAGCAGCATTTTGGATGAATCGCAACTGCCTCATGGATTTCTTTTTTCACATAGACCTAAAAAATCTTTGTTGCAGTAATCTAACCTATAGAAAACAAAAGGATGCTTTTCTGAGTCCTGTTTGACAGAAAATCCTTAATTCTGCTTATTACAAAAAATTGCCTCACTTACACAATTTCTGTCAGACATAAGGGTCAAAATTCCAACAAAAAACTCTTGGAAGGATACATAAATGTTTCACCTAAGTGAGACATTTCAAAAGGCACTTCTAGCAAATAATATTGGAATATAATATGCAAATTTCAGAAAGTACAAAGAATATGTTATACAAAAATATTTTTTAAGTATTTAGCAAATAAGTAATTTCGGTCTTTTCATACCGCTTATTAATATTCCTATGGTGCTCGTGAAAAAAAACAAAAACATTTTGCTATTTTGAAATATTTCTGGGGGCAAAAAACTGAAGATGTGGAAACTAAAGAATTCAATCACATTTATGAAATCACCACTACCAAGCTACAAACTGTTTTAAGTAAAATTAATTATATTCTGTTGTATAATTTTTGTTTACACTGTTTTAGTAAATTCTGTTAACATTATCAACCAAAAAAATAACCATACTGGCCTATGGTCAGTGGTTACATGTTATGTTTGTATTTACTTCATCCTCTCCCATCCAATAATTTTATCAAACTATTGATAAAATTTTTCCATTTTACTCACCAAAGTTGACACCACTTGTCATGCTGGCTTATATCACTTGGACCCTGGATAAGGGGTTGTAGGAGTGCAAGACTCGATGATAATATCCTTCTGCTTTTTTTCTTGTCCATGTTTAAATGCAATCCTTGAGGCTCGTACTAGATTTCAAGTCATGTGCCTTCCTCTTTGACACTCACACAAGTTTTAAGGCATCGGTACACATATTAAGAATTTATGAGAGAATGCGCATTGATTATTTCTTTTTTTTTTTCTGAAGACAAAGGACATACTCAATGAAACCCTCGGAGCAAAAACCCCGGTTTTGACAAAAGAAACTACAGTCCAAGCAGACTGTGTACACTGGTGAATGTGTGTGTGTGTGCGCAGCGAACATCACGGCTCAATGAAACGCCTTCCCGATACGAGACACAGATGCTGTCTGGACCTGTTTTAATGAAAGTGAATGTCTCGAGTTACGCCATTTGGGCAAGTGTGTGTGTTTGTGTGTGTCTCACTGGTGTTTTGAATGTCAATAGAAGCTAAAACTCGTGTTGAGACTGCTGAATTAAGATAAGGATCACACAAAAGCTTGTGTCTCCTTTTTTTTGCCCCTTCTCTTCTCCCCTTTCGATACTTGCTTTGAGCACAATGCGTCTGTTTGATGCCTCCCCTTGGTTTGAGAGGCATCGCTCTTGTCTTCTATGTTCTCACCCCAGTGACAAGCTATTTAGCAGGTGCATGTGGCTCTATGGATTGTTTTCTCTATTATCTCTGTATTCTTTAGGAGTTTACTTGCAGTAAGTGATTTTGAGCTTTTTTTTTTTTTTTTTGGCTTTCAGAGAGCAGAGACTACAGCAAACTTGTCTTTCAATTTAAAACATATTTATAATGGCACTAATTAGAATACATCTTATTGTTTTTAAAAAATAAATAAAACTATAAAAAGTTGGCTATTTATTAAAATATAATTGGTAATATGAAGGAATGTTTCTCTCCCCCCTCATCCTCCACGACACACTCAGAAAGCGGCTGACAAAAACGCAAATTCAAGGGCACAACTAATATCATCTGACAGATTCTTATACATGATACCATCTAGCTTTCAGGTATCTGACCGTCTTTGAGTCTACACAGGTTGAACTTTCATTTCCTGCCTGCAAGTTTGCTTGTTCAACAACCGGCTTTGACATCCTGAAGAGTAAGGGAGAACATTGTCGGAACACCAATCTGGGTAAGGCCCTGGCGAGGCGTGGCACCCGTAATTCAGTGTGACACCAATAAAGAAAGTCCACAAACCTCTGAGGTCTTCACTTTCTGAAACATTTCTAACAATTTTTATTTTTATTTTTTTCAGAAATATGTAATGGTGTAAAATGGTGAAATTCAGTGAAATAGATTTAGTTTACTCCAAAATGGTGCCAAAAGTAATGTCCTGAAAAATGTAATTTAGGCCTGGGGGCTTGCCATAAGACACTAGTTGTGGCAACGAGCCTTTGGGGCTTCCTGCGTTTTGCACTCCTGGAGGAATACACACACTAACAAGTTAAAAAGTAGTAATAAAGCTATTTTCAGGCTTGACAGTACATAGAGCAAGGACTCCAGACAGCGTCTCTATGCTTTCAAAATGTCCCCACTAATCAGCTGAATTTTGGAAATAAATGATTGTCGCTGCAAATGTTGCGTGAAAGAGAAACAGGGTTGCGTGTGTGTGCGTTGTGTGTGTGTACATGGGATGTTAATTGATGAGTGTTATAGAGAGCTGCTGGTAGCACAGGGGGGATCATTACTGCTGGAGTGGAACAACTGCATTCACGGCTGTTTGCTGTGTCACACACACACACGAACATGCACATGTGCCCACAAAGTCATGGCAGTCAAAGGCAGTGCGATCTTCTAGGTTTCACTTGTACATCTTTTCATTTCAAGTTGCAACCTTTCCACAAAAGCAAATTAAAACTAATTTTAACATTTTAATTCTGTGGTAAAAAAAAAAAAAAAAAAGAAAAAAAGAAAAGAAAAGAAAAGAAATACCAATCATTGAAAAAAACAGCTCACATATTTCACTTTCTTGCAAACTTGCAGCTTGACAAAAAGAAAAAAAAAATTGTTTGGAATGAGGAGGAAAAACAAAACTACGATTCACGCGGCATTTTCTATCTTTCGGTCCAATTTGTGGGGAGGTGGGTGTGAGTGTAGCCACTTTGGGTTAAAGGATTTAGGTCACTCTTTAACTGACTGGCTGACATCAGAAAGGTGAGACAGAAATCCCGGAGTGGACTTCAATCTATATCTGGAATGAGTGACACTTAAGAGACAGGAGTTGAAAAAATGAGAACCTTGGTTTGTTGTAGTGAAAATGAGATCCTGACCTATATTTCTACTCTCTTCTTATGTGTTATCTGTTTGTTATTGAGCTTGAGTATGTCTGAATGCATAAATCCTTGTAATCATGCATACCCTATGTGCATTGCTTAATGTTTATATCAGTATTTCCTGGCTGTTTAAAGGATCATAAATAGATACATGATACTCTGTGGGTGTTTGATGTGGTGAAATGGGGTGTAAGCAACATCAGTGTTTGTTCACTCCTTTTCATACCATTACACTTCAAGTGGAGAGCTGCTGTCACTCCAATAGCAAAAAGGGAGAAAAACTCAATTGTGAAAATAGGAAAATAATTCATTCATAAAAGACATTTTAAAAGACTTGAAATAATTAAAAAAACATTATAGTGATAAATAACTAAGAACAAAATCCCCATTTTAGAGCAGCTGGAAGTGAAAGTCAAAGAGGAAGATTAGAAACAAATTGTTTATCCTCACAAAGAAATGTATATCTATTCAGATTTGTACCTCCAACAGCCAGGGTTTGAGTTTGCGGTCCAGGAGGATGTCAAAGCCCAGGACCTCAAAGCAGACACTGTCGCTCCCTGGTGGTTGCCCGGCGCGACACATGCGATAGGCGTGCAGCACATGGGGCTCAGCCACTATCAGTGTTTTCACCACCAACTCCTAGAAGAAAGTGGAAACAAAAAAAAACAAACAACAAAAAAACACAGTTACCAAACTGAGCAAAAAAAACCTATCTATTATTTTTTTTTAAGTTATTTAATAATTACTCAAAAAATCACTAATGAAGGACCACTTATTTTTAATCAGAAAATACAGATTCAAATTCACAAGTAAAGTCTAAATGAAAAAAAAATAGCTGGAGTCAAACATGCAGTTTCCACTGAAGAGACAATCATTACAAAAAATGCTATTTACTGTCAGATTTTTCTTCTTCACTGCTTGTTTATTACCAGCTGATAATCAGACACTATTACTGGCACAGATTGTTTTTGAATTCCCTTCAAACACAGAGATTCCCCACTGTTGGTGCTGGTCCATCTGTGTTTCTAGTGGCGTCCAACCTGCGTGCATCTGTGTTTGCCCGAATGTTTGCTGGCTGCTACCTACTGGCCTACACCACTGTGGCAAACATGCTCAGTCTGACACACACATAAACACTTTGCACAAAGCTTCTCTTTACCAGGCAAGCGCCATGCAGTGCTGCTGGCATGCAGTTTTGCCCAGTCCAGTCTGACTGCTGGGTGCAGGAGAGAGGGGGGTAAGGTGGTCTGGCCCTAGCCTGATAAGGCTGCAACCTCCTGATCCTTTTTCAATCTGTGTGTTTCTCATGCACCTCCACCTATATGTCAAGCCATCTACTGCCTACCCACAGGCTACTCAGCACCATAACCTGCTCCCCCTAACATGTCTGTACCCCAGGTCCGCAGCACCAGCTCTGTGTGTTTGTCTGTTCTTTGTCCTTGCCCACATCACCTCTTGCCTTATCCTGTGGCACCAGAGTTTGCCACTAATTTACTGTGTCCATGTATACCTGTTCATAGTAGTTATATGAATTTCCCATGCCAATTTAAATTTGTTTTTCCAATCTTGCTTTTTTCAAGATTGTCTTTATGTTTTTATCTCTCAAAATGTGAATTCCTGACTTGTATTATAAACCCTGTGACCTTGCTGTTATGGGTTTTTATTTAAACAGTTTTGCCTTATATTTTGTGTAAACCATGAACAAATTTTATTTTAAAAATGTTTTGATTGGTCTTGAAATGTGTTTAAGCTGCAGACCAGGCATAATTTGTATGTCTAATTTTTATACCTTATAAAAAAGGAACAAACACACAAAGAGCAGAGTATTTATAGTATGAATTTGCAGAACAAGATTGGAAATTAAAATTATTTAGTCATAAAACAAGAAGTTAGAAAAAACAAATTTAGGTCTTTGAATTCAGTGTCTGATTTCCAAACTATTTTATCCAAAGTTTTGACCTGCCAATTCAATTTGTTCTTTACAGACTACATAAGAAGATACAAAAACAGCGTTGAAGTGTATTTTTTATGAATTGATTGATGGTCATTTATATTATGTGGGAACGTCATATCCTGGGTGAGAGAGAGAAACTGCTGTTTAATAAACCAACCAGGTACAAATGATTACTGATTTGACATTTAAGACTGCCTCTATCAGCACCTTACTCCAGCTGGTTGTATTCCCTTTTGAATGTAGATCCTTACTTTAATCCTAAGATTTTCAACACAGCTTCCAACATTTTGAAATCCAGAGTCACTTTACAGAACTTTGACTATCCTTCCTGTTATATTCTGAAACTCTTGCTTTCTTGTGTTCTTTGCTGTTACAAATGAAAACGTATTTCTTTCTTACATACTTGAGCTTCTGCTCTTTACAAATTTAAACATCTTAATGACACTGACTAGATTTGAGTCTTCTATACTCAGCATCACCACCCACATCTAACTACTTAACATGACCTGGTAGTGATAAGATATGGTGCAATCACTAATCAATAAAAGGACTGCTCAGTTTCTGGGTCCTGCTGACCTCAAAACTGATCGACTCACCAGTCAATTTCTCAGAGCATCTCTCTCATCATTTCTAAGATAACAGCATTCTTTTATTAACTAATACACACGTTTTTTTAATGTCTCCCTGCTGAGAATATACATAAATACACTTCTTAAACAACATGGCCCTAATCGATAACAAAAGTTGGAAATGTTTGAAACTGGTATTTTTAGTACAGAATCTAAAAAACTATTAGCAGTCCATTAGTAGTCAGGCCCTGTCCACAAGTTTAGAGCAGCTACAGATGGCTGCACCTCTGCTTACCTGCCCTACATTAACTCATCAACATCTAAAGATAAGTCAGTAGTTCACATAAAAAACTATGCATAATGTGTTTGACCCCCACAGACAATATGTCAACAAGAAAACCACATATTTCTCATTTCAACACTGGAACCAAGAGTTTCATCAGCCTACTCTGATTTTATTAGATGAAAAATTACTAAGAGGATAAGGAACAGAATAGAAATGAAAGAAATGTGTGTGTCACAAGAAAGTACAAAAATACACAATGGCAAGATTGTTAAGAGATAAGAATAAAAATCATAACATTAATCCAGAACTCAAACACAAAAATGTAAACACGAGGAAAGTGAAAAGCCAATAAAGAGAAGGACAAGAGCTGAAGGAAAATGAAAGTATACCCTGAGAAGAGAGCATCACCCAAAGGGATTTCATTTCCAATACAAGCATAGCATGACAAGCAGAGTGGCACGAACAAGCACTGAGGGACAACACAACCCACACAACTGTGGACAAAGAGTCAAAGTAAAAAAGAAACTAAAAAAACATGAACAGAATCCTGAAGAGTTGGTTTAAAAGAAATAAGTAAGAGACAAATTGAAAAACAAACAATAAACACATGACAGATGGAGCTCAAGAAGAGAAAAACTCAAGAATTTGCCAAACAGACAATGAAGAAAGACAGTAAGCAAGGTTGAGGTGTGTGAGTTGAGCTACACAGAAAAAGCTCACCCTACAGGAATGATGTTTCCTCTGAGTTCTGGCGAGAATTAAACACGCTCTCTGAATCAGTGTCATAGCAAATCAAATCAAACCTTAGTTATCCCACCTGTGTGTTGTTACAATCTGTGTGTATATATGAAGATACAGCAAGAGTTTAAATATGAGGATGTTTGCATTTATGGAGTGTTTTTGATTAACACATTTTCTTTTTCCTTAGTGAAAGTAAACATCTAAGACAGTTTGGATACATAGAACCAGATGTGTTTGTAACTGTCTGTGTGGATGACACACTTACTGAGATGTCTTCCCAGAACTTTGACACGTCATAGTTGTTGACGCGGAGGAACTCGATGAACCAGCTGATGGACCTCTTGCTGCCTCTGTCTATTGCCTCATATCGCTCAAAGTTCTCATTGTGTTTGTTCACAGAGTAGTTTGTCAGATGCATGTAAAGCTGGGTCTGTGGAAACAGAAAGGCAGCAAAGCAAATATAAGAAGAAGTCAAATCATTTATGGCAGGACAGAAAGCTTAGAGAAACAGGAACCAAGTTAATTTCTGAATCTTGTGAACCGCATTGGAATGATATAAACTGCAAAACAAGATTTTCAGCGTGTGTCTCTATTCCTATATCTGTTGACTGTGGCTAGGTCAGACGAGGTGTATTTTTGTGTATGAATCTATGAAAATGACACTTGAAAAAACGTAACTTTTTATTTCTTTTCTCTTTCTTTCATTCACTATCCATTCATGTCTCAAAAACAAAACCTACACTGATTTGCCAAAGTACGGATCTCTCATAAACTTTTTCACATTTTTTTAAAATTTGAACAAGAAACTTCTAAATTTTGCAAATACCTTCAAACTTCAGAAAATTTGTGAAAGATTGTATGTATCATAAATATCATAAACGTAGCTTGGCGTATCGTATGTCTTCTTGATCTAGCCACAAATTTAAAAGGAAGCCATTTATCAGATCAAAGCACCTACCAACATACAAATTAATTAGCACCGTATACTAAAGATATGGAAGTCTAATAATAGTGTGAAAAATAAACATCACAGCAAACTGCTTTTATTGTATTCCCAGGTGGCCAAAATTACAAGCATTCAGAACAATCTATATTTTGTCATAGGCTGCGCATCTTTGAATTGGATGACAACAGCTATCCACCGTATAACCGTTGTTGTACCCCAGTCTTTAAACACCATCAGTCAAACTCAAAGACAACACATCCTTGTCCTTATTCTACAAAGACATAACACCATGCCTGCAGGCCACCACAGCCCTGGATGGCTCTCTAGAGACCGCTCTGTGAGGAATTCAGCATCCATCTCCATGACGTTGTTCACTCCATCATGTGTCATACATTAAGACAATACAAGCTCGTGATGTCTATGCAAGTGTGAGTGTGTGCTTAAAACAAGCATGTGTCTTTCTCGAGAAAAATCTGTGTGCATGTGAGTGTTTGTCTGCAACAGTCTGTGCTTCAGCAGGTGCAGAACCTCCAGGCAAATATGACTGGTTTGATATCACAGCAAACATCTGGTATGTGGACAATTTTGCTCAGCAGTCTGTGTACAGTCTGTCTGCACATTCTGTGCTTGTGTAGGGCAAAATCTCCACTTTAACCTTAAATTATCTACATCTATACTTCGCTGAGTGTTTATGGGTGGTTATTTTTAGATTATGTTTTCTACCATAACGTTACAGAGCAGTGGGTGTGCAACTGAACGTAATTTTAATATTCAATCACTGTCATAGCTTTGATGTAGACATCAATTCTGGTACTTAAAGAGGTATTACTGAGCTGTTATTAGTTAAAAGCTACATGTCTGTGTGGGTGTATCTATTTCTACATCTATGTACTATATCAACAGCTTGGAAAACTGCCACACAGATAAAGGCTGCAGCAGAGACATCCTAATCTGTGACTCACCAGGTTGGCCTCGTTGGGCGAGTGGTACTTCTCGGTGCCCATGCGAACCAGACCATCATTGTACAGGAAAATGCGAAGAGGGTCACAGGAAGTAACCAGGATGTAGATGCGCAGGTCAAATTTGTAGCCCTCCATCAGGAAGGGCTTGTCCAGGTACTCCTGAACAATAAAGTGCTCGTGGGATGGCAGCTTCTCACAGCTACGGATAAGCGAGATCCTGGATCGAGAGAGGCTTTATTAATCCTTGGGGGGGCAAATTATGGTGGCATAATAAAAGATGGCATGGTGAAGATAATTAAAAAAATGATAGATGGAAGCATAGTAGAGACTATGAACAAGACTGATGACACTGGCACTGTCTTCTATCCGTACTGAAGTCAGAAAATTGGGGCAAACAAGATACTGATTTTACGTGTTTCATTACAATATTTCATCTGAAAGCCGTCTGAAAGCGTTGAGGGAAATGTTTCTGACTTTCTCCCTCTGCCCATTCTCATGGTACTCTCTGTCTTTATGTCCCAAGATTAACTTTGGCCTGCTGCGTCTTCTGTTCAGTTAATGGATAATAACCATAAATTATACACATGGCACGTGTGATCATGGGGAGAGGATATTAAAATATGTCCATACCATACAATGAATGATTCTAAAACTCACAATAAAGACCATAAGCCTTAAGAAGAAAGAGTGTTATCTTGTGTCCATGTGAAACCCCGCAGTCACCGAGTCTTTGTAAAGAAATGTAAATAACAAAAAGTAAGCCTCAAGTCTACTTGAAGCAGGAAACTATTTGTTTCTTTGAAGAAATTGACATGCCAAAAATGTTTGTAGTGTATTTCTTCACTGCTGATTTATCAAATATACACAAAGGGGCTACAGCAAGAATGATGGCTGATCTTAGCCATTCTCATAAGCATCTGGAGAACATTGTGATTTTTCTTCAAAGACAAATTCCTCTCTTTCTGAACAGCAAGTACGTCAGCTGCTCTGGCTGGGTCTTTAACCTGAGCACAGGTTAATAGGAGCCGACACTACTCCGTTTCAAGCTCTACTCTGATTCATTTGCTTTGGCCTCATGTCACTGGCACTCAAGACTTATAATATGCAGGCCATTTCTAGTTGGAATAAAGAATGAGTTGTGTTATTTTGTGGACATCCATGTGGCTGTGCAGCTTTTCTTTTAATGTCGGTGAGTAGACTGTTTTTTGTGAAACGAGAGGGTGTGGGGTCATTTTCTGAACAATCTCCCACTATGTACAAGCAATGCAGCTGACCTATATCACCCATCACTCATAGGTAGGGCTGATTTAATCTAAATTGCTTGCATGAGGAGCCCGGTCGGCTCCATTGTACACATGCATGAAGTAACATGGCACACAAAAACTTAAGAGTAGTCCAAGATGTGTGGACCTGAATTATAGACTATGGAACAGAAATATAGTGGCAGCAACATGACTCTGGTTTTACAGACAGAACATGAAGTATTATGAAAATGTGCAGCCTATGTTGTGGAAATGCACTGGGAAATCTTCCTGGGACCCCAAACTAAGAATTTTTAGAGTGGTCTGTCAGAAACTCAGAAATCCAATCTTGTTCTGATCAGTGAACAAAACATACCTTGGGGCTACCAGATTGTGTCAACAACAAAATTTGTCAGTGAAGAAGTTGTTACTGAATGAAGGAAACTCAAAGTTAGCATTCTTAGTATCAGCAATGTGTCTAAAAGTCAGATGAGGAATTACAAAAATGTTGGTTGGTATTGACAACAATCTATTATAGTTCATTCAAGCTGAGCAAGACAAGAGATTGGATTTACTGTTCCTGGAAGACAGCTTGATTTTTGTGGATGCCTTCCTTTCAAAGAGCTGTTCAAAAGACCATCATCTTTCATTTATATATTTTCAAGAAGTCAGCCACAAGGTAGAATTTGCGGCAAAGGTAAATATTAAACTTTGCTTTACTGTTTTTAATGCAGAGAAGTGTTTTAGGTTCAAATGCTCCCTAGTCTTCTGCATGCTATGAAATCATGTAGACAACTCAGATGTCCACACTGCATCTTTTGCCTGTTCCATGTCTTACTCCACAGAGCAGCAAATGAAAAAGCTATGTCTGCTTGTCTAAAACTCAGGAAAAAAACCTGAAACACTCTGATTCTGTCCCCATCATTCGTGTTCCCAACCCAACCATTGATATGGTTTGTTTGTGAATGTCACAACTGTATGAGGGATAGCACGATACTTTCAAATACCACAAAGCCTGAATGTGTCACAGCAAAGTTATTATGTTCTATCTGTAGAGATTTCTATTTGTCTGTCATGAAACCTGTTGGATTAAAAAAAAAGAAATGGTGGCAACCTTCCAGAAATCTCAAAGTTAAGGTAACATTCTCTCCATAGTGTCCCAGCTGCTGGGTGGCAGAGCAGTACCACACCTCTGGTAACATCAAAGAAAAATATTAAAAGTTGATCAACAGGAAATGTGAAGTGTTTGGCTCGCCCTAGTTGCGAGTTCAAGGCAGGTTGCAAGAATGTGAGTCCCATTCATACTTATAATTAGTAATTACCCACACTCACGGAAGAAAGGCTAGAAAAATTGCTCAGTGTTGTCAAATATAACTTTTAAAGAAAAATAGAAATATAGAAAATCTGTATTAGCAGGTTGAAACTCAAAAATACTGACATTAGACATTCCTCACAAAACTCTAATCAGTGTATCTCCCATTAAATATCATAATTTATCCACTAATTTATCAATTCAGTTTATTTATGAAGCTGAAAGCAAAAGTTTAGATTGTATTTAGAAGTTTCAACAGAACAGAATGAAAACCAGGATTTGAAATAAAATGGAAAAAAAAAAAAATTCATTTTGCCCTCATCAACTGAGTTGGAAGAGCCGTTTCATGCTTGCAGATGTACTTTCATGTACATGTTCAGTTCTTACTCCTGCCAACTAAGAAACTGCTCCGCTACAAATGACCACTTCACTGACCCGCTTATCACAGTACTTGAATGAAAGAGAGCAGAGGGGAAGTTGTTATGGGCCTGACCGTCAATATGAGGGGCCCTCTTAGCTGGCTGACAGCTGGCTGACTGATGAGGACAGGGTTAACAGCGTTAGTTAGTGGAGCTGAAGTAGCTGAGGAGAAGACGGCATGATTGATGAGCTGGGGTGTCAGATAATCACAGCCCACTCTCCCCCTGCCTATTTAATTTGACACTGGAGGGGAGCTTGCCTTTTTAAGCTCTGCACGCACTTTTATTTTGTTTCCCCTTATAACAAGCTAGGCTTCAGACATAAACAATAACTTCATTTAGTTGGTCGACAGAAAAATAAATTACAGGGGGTAGATATAACTTAATATCCTGCGGCGTCACACCACAGGGAAAAAAAAAAAGAGAGAAAAATCTAATTTTGCCAGCTGCCTGCCACTGAGTGGTCGAGCTAAACTCATCATCTTTCATATTCTTAATGTATTGCAATAATTCAGCCTTTACTCTTTAATAAATAAGGGCTTAGTGCAAGCATGGAGTTATAAGTAATGCCCACATTATACCAGAAAGGACAAATTCAAAGAGAACTAGAGGGAGAGGTGAGGCACACAGAGCTATTTGTACTTCAATATCCCCACCTATTGGTGCCAGTGATGAAGTCAGTCCAAGATATTTCTTCATGCACACTCGTCTCAGGGATCACATTTTCAAAGAACAGAATGTGAAAAAGAATGATTAATACATTTTTCACAATTTAAGGCCATTCTGGGGTTCTTGAGAGAGCTAAAAACTAAAATTTATTTTTAAAGGGGTTCATACTTAAGCTAAAATTCATGCTCTTTTAGTTTAAAATTTATCTCCTGAAACCAAATTATTTACAAAACCTAAATATTAAATCCACTCTTCTTTATTTTGGTTTTTTTGTCTATAGTCTTCACATCTTCTTTATTAAGTGTTGAATAATTGGTTTCCTAAAGAATAAATAAACTAGAATTTATGAAAAAATAGATCAAAAAGAGAATTTAAGCTCTTTATACCAATAACATTTTTGGATTAAAAAGCCACTCTAAGTAATAAAAAACGCTCAGTACTGTGAACATAAAAATGTTCTATTATTCCTTTGTCTGGCAAACTTCCTGACTTACCTATGGATGTTTTGACTCTGCTCATTTCTCCCCAGTCAGTGGAACACCTACAAAAGCCCAGATAGCTGGATCTCATCCTGCTCCTCTAATTCTTTTTAAATTGAGGGAGCTTTGTGATCAATATCAAAGTCCCCATCACTTAAAGAAAAGATCAAACGCTTACTGAGCCTTATAATGTTGAGATTTTATTGGCAATGCTTGTGGTGAGATGATGTAACCGGTTCACTTTCCAGGACATATGAAGGAGTGAGTGATTTTCAAGCGAATTCATCATTATTTTCAATATACAGTGCCTTGCAAATTCGTACTCCTTCTATTTCACATTTTATCTTCGTTACAACCGCAAACTTTAATATATTCCTTTTGCATTTTATGTGATAAACCAACATAAAGTAGTGCATAGTTGCTAAGTGGAAGGATATCTGACATAGGACACTCCACAAACCTCTACCAAAGCATATTCATGTGTTAGAATAGTCATGTCAAAGTCTCATTCGAATACAGAATTTGCAGCAAAAATAATGGTTAATTATATGCTACCGTTGAAGTTTAGGGTTGTAACAACACAAAATGTGGAAAAGTTCAGAGACCATCAATCCAAAAAAGACCATTATTTAACACTGTCTTGCAAGTCATTCAATTATTTCACACTCCTGATCAAAACTGTGCACAGGAGGAGCTTGTTACATTAACTAATTAATCTATTCTGAGAAAAAATGAATAAATACTTCCAGATTTTCTCTCCCAGAATGCCAAAATCCAGAATAAAATTTTGACGTCACGATTTGAGTTTGCTTCTTACCCCATGGGAGTGAAAGCATGAAATATGCATTCAGGTACGACATTTAGCTCATCTTTTGATAAAGAGATGCTATTGAGAGTATGTGTTCCCCTGCAGCAGCCATCTTTGTCCATTTTCTAGTCTGACTGGCCTCTGCTGATGGTCCCTCATAAAGGAATCCAATAATCACATGCAGAGACCTTGAGGGGAAGGAACTACAGTAACTGCCAGAGACCAAGAGCATTTGTGTGTGGCCCCCACTGGCAGTGATAACCGCTGATTTATGGCAGGGGTGACCATCGAGGACAATGAAGCCCCACAATGAGATTCGCCACACCCTCTCAGCTCTAATACTCAATCTGTTACCAGCCATCCTCCATTTCCATAGACACCCATGCCAGGGTCACAAACCCCTTATTGCTTTGTTTTTGTTGTGCTTGTCCTCTATTTGCTCTGCTGCTAATTTACTCCCTCCTCCCTTTTCCTTTCCCTTCTCCACTTTTAACCTTGCCCTCTCTGTCAGTCTTGGAGTCAATGCGCATAGATTACTCAGGAACACTTGCAATAGCCACTGACATACCCATGACCCATGGCTCCATTGGCAGGTTTGAGAATAAAGGTCTTCTGCTTGCGTTTCCTGCGCAGCTCTTTGACATAATTCTGGAACTGTGTATACTCAGCGGGGAAGATCCAGGTTCTGGGTGTGAAGTTGTACTCCTGAGGCTGGCACCTGATTATTCTGCAAGAATAAAAGAGCTAGTGAGAACAAGTGTACATTCCTCTAAGAAGCAATAATTTATCATTTTAAAATAATCTGGCAGTTGAGTCTGGCACTTATTAGGATTTTTTTCTTTTTTTTTTTTTTTTTTTTGTCAAATTAAAAGATGAATGTTGTGCTTTCAAAGCAGACCTGATCATTTGCTTTGAATTGTGAAGTGCTACAAGTACCCAGCTGTAACGTCTTATAATACCAGCAGGCTTTTGAATGCTTGCGTTGCTTCTCTGTAACTGATCCAAAGCAATCACATGCGCGTATTAAAGAGGGACAAAAAAAAAGAAAAACTCACTTGGACATGTTTCTTGCGAGGCAGTCTTTCCGGCAGATTTCGCCCATGCCAGGGAAATGGTTAATTCTCTGCAGAGGGACAGGCAGACATAATAATGTTGTTAGGGCCATTAAGCCACTCAATTCCACCCCCACCCCTTCATAAAAATGAGCACATTAAAGGCAGCAACCTGAAGTGAGCTTACAATGTTCTGACATTTATGCCCAATTACAGACTCAAAACAAAAAGGTGACGCTAAGACCTTTCCCAACCCTTATTTAGTTTACCATGTTTTTTTTTAATACTTTAAAGGTTGGGGAGGGAAGAGGCGAGAAAAAAAACGATCAATCTCAACTCAGAGGGGCCAAGGTAATTGGTTCTGCATCGCAAGCTCCTGCAGTGACAGTTGAATGAATTGCTTTGAATGTGCCGAAAGGGGGGTGGATGTAAAGCAAAAAAAAGAGTTTTCTGTATTCTTTGACCAAATGAGCCTGAACAGGGGTGGTAATTAGGCTCGTATGAACTAAAATTTTGACAGCAAACTCTCAAAGTACATCACCAAAACGGAAAAAGAGGACAATTTTACAATAGGAGGGGAGAAGAGGTAAAAAAAAAAAAAGACAAAAAAAACGAGAATACAAAGTGTATAAGGAATGTGTGATTATTATCCAAATGAGACAGGCATAATTAGAGATTCGGAAGAGACTGCACAATTATGCCAGTGCCGCAAGACTACATGGCGTGTAAGCGCAAATCAAAACCGATTGTTAAGGGAATTTTACTTTTCTTCTGAGATTTTATCTCATGAAAGCCACAATTCCATGAAGACGCAGACTGAAAAAAAAAAGGCAAAGCATCTGTTCAATGTGAAGCATTAGCAACACTGCAACATACTAAGCATCAACAGCATTCACAATATTCCATCTTCTTTCCTGAACTCTTGGTGCCCCTATTTTAACAAGGCATCCTCTTCCTGACTAGCTTGTGATTTAATCGATCATTAGTGACCAGTCTAATCAAATAAGTGCTCGGAAAGACAGATAGCTAATGCTCACAGCTACGGGAGGGCAGCCAAGTTCACTGAGCAACATGCAGGGGTCAAACAGAGGTAAAATCACTCTCAGACCAGCAAGAAAACCGAAAGCAACCGTTGTTGTTAAGGCCCGTCTTATCAACATCACTAGTGACATCTGAAAGCTGCCCGGGCAGCCCCTGTTGTGCACAGGCTGTCAGTCTACCTGTCAATCTCTCCATCTCTGTATGGCCTCTGCTGTAGCCTCTCACTATCTCCATGATTTTTTCATACTGGCTATTTCCTACTCTTGCTACACTGTGCCTTAGGAGTAGAATCTAGGAGCTTCCACTTTGTAGATAAACATATATGATATATTTTATGTTTTGCTAAAACTTTTCTTAATTAATCTCTATGGTTTGTTGAATATGTCCTCCATTTACCACTCTTTTTATATTCATTGTGATAAAAGCATCTTCATTAGTGCAGAGCTTGTACGCATACAACTTCAAACACATTTTTTTATGTGATTGACCAGTACAAAGCATTGCGGTCTGGATCAGTGCAACTGTAAACTGAAAAAGTTTCTAAATTGTTTTACAAATAAAATCTGGGTGTACTAATGTGTTTATTCCCTTTCAATTAAATACCTCAGAATAAAATCCACTGCAACCAATTGCTTTTGGAAGTCACCTAACTAGTATAAAAAGTCTGTCTGTGTAATGTAATCTCAGTATAAATGCAGATGTTTTGTGAAGGCTTTTCTCAACAGGTCAGAGAAGTTGGTCAGAATTAATGGGAAGATGGATGGATCTAAATTTCAGGAAATACTTAAACTGATAAAGGCCTACAAAATACTTGAGCCTGGGGAAAAGGTTCACCTTATAACAGGATTAAAAATCTAAGCATACTTCAAAAGCTAAAAATTGTTAGACTGGCCCAAAATCCAGACATACATCTATTTTAAAATTGTGTATCATTTTCCTTCAATTTTACAGAGTACTTTCCTTTGATCTATTACTTAAAATCAAAGTAAAATACACTAAGGTTTTTGGCTGCAATGTTAGAAAATGTGACAAAGTTCAGGGGGTTTAAATAATTTAGAAAGGCATTATATATTACCTCACCCAAAACAATATGGTATTTTACCATTTCATCCAACTTACTTGATTGTTGATTAAACTTTTTTTCCCATGAATTTAAAACAAACATCACATAGTTTAATGACATTTCAGAAAATCTAATTGCACTGCCAGTGGTTTTATATACAAGACTGTTTGTGTTAGATTGCAGTGACAGGCCCAAGGTCTGCTGACATATTTGATCCACTTGAAACATATGCTGTGAAGTGAAATGTGGTAAGCATAAGAAGGCCAGAGAATCTGATGGGAAAGAAATGTTTAAAATCAATAAAACACATTTTGCTTGAACCTCTCCAAGATTTTTGGGTTTTTACGCATTGTATTTGCACGATTTAGTTTCTCTGCTTACCTCAATCTGTTCTCCAACCCACATTTTACATGGAATAGCTACAGCATCAAATCACAGACCAAACACTAATAAATATCCATAATTAACCATCTAAAGCAAAGTGCCTGCAGTTAGAAATTTTACAAGATAGCATGTGAACTATTTACTACGGTTTAACAATAGCTGTTTTTTCCGCTATGGAACTTTTCTCATTCTGCAAACTACGATTCGTCCAGACTTTTATCTGCTTCCGGTGAGATACTCATGGGCATTTGATTATGTTATAAAATTCTGTACTAAAGTCAGAAAAAAAACAAGAGAACTTAGCTAATGATGCCCAAAATCTTTACTGCCCCAGAAAATTATTTTTGAATGGAAGGAATGAGATAATCTTTCCATGTGTCTACACTAAAGATCTCAAAACCTAACCTAAAATTTCAGGAAGCAACTTATGTGGTTTAAACTATTAAGACAGTCACATGTGCAGTACTATGTGTAGTTGGATGAAGAACCATTATTCTTGCTTTTTATGTGCTAACATTGAGCAAGTTACATAAGAATGGTTTGACTGGTTAAATATGACTAACATTATCTTAATTTCACAAAAAAATTAATAAAAATCATACTTTATAACTACTGCGGTCTCAAAATTATTCAACCTCCTAAACAGAATTGGGTGTGGTCTCAAGCACACCTGGTGCAACCAATCAAAGGCTTCATTAGTTGCATCTGGTGTATATGAGACAGAACACCTCATGCCCTGCTAATGGTGACGTTTCACTACGTTAGAAGCTTGGAACAACTGGATGAGGCTGAGAGATGAAACTACTGACGGCTGCCACCAGACTCAGGAGGAGGCAGGTGGAATACTTGCTGCAAGACCTGCTGGATGACATGGTGGAAACAGACACTGAAGATTCAGTTTTCACAGCGAGGTGCATAATAACTCTTAAGGCCCTCATGTCTGAGCTCAAAGACATACATGACTACAAACCCAAAAGCAAAATTAAAGTTACCTCCAAATTGCTGGAAATACAAAAAGAGGCCAAAAAGGATTAAGGATTCTGTTCTGTAGGGAAATGGACCAAAATTGGATGTTTGTACACCTACGCATCAGGAGGGATGATAAAAGGAAACATTTGTGATAAAAAAAGAACACCCTGCTTACAGTCAGGCATGGTGGTGGCTCAGTGATGCTCAGGGGCTACTATTCCTTCTCTAGCAATGGAAAACTGAAATGCGTGGAGGGCAATGTGGTTTCAATCAAATATCAGGAAAACCTGGGAGAGAATGTCATACCATCTGGGAGTAAGCCGAAGCCCTGACACTACAAACAGGACAATGATTCAAAGGATATCTCAAACTCCACAAAGACTTGGTTTCAAGTCCTTTGAAATAGTAGAGTAGCCATTATATTTGCCTGTAAATCCTTAATGGGATTTTAAAAAGGTGGTGCCAGCATACAAACCCAAGAATATTTATCAAAATGAAATGTCTGCCTACGAGGAGAAGGCTTAGATACTTTAGGTGAATGCATCAGGTTTGCAGTAAATCTAAAAGTCTTTGTAACAAAGGTGTTGTATAATTTTGGGGCAGCAGTTGTAATTAAAAAAACATTTTGTGCTGAATTTTGCAAGATTAGTTCTGATCAGGTATTTAAATTGCTGTGGTTTTATTCATTTATTGCAAACACCAGCTGGTTTGTATATTTTGCCAATAAGCCTAATTTGTAGCAGAGTTTGAAACATTGTGATTGATGTGGTACAAGTGATGAGAAAGCTTGATTGAAACAGACAGACATTATGACAGTTACAACTGTTTGGGACTGCTGTTAGTTAATGAGGTCTGAGCACCCTGCAGCCTACATCTGAACACAGACACACGGTGCAACGTTTTCTGCTGTGTTCTGGCTGATTAACAGCCATTAAGAAAGTGATGCAGTATTGTTATAACACTTAGAAAATTTAATTCAAATTGCCCTGAGATGAACAGACTTATTTCTGAAGCCGCCTGCAGCCCACGGGATGTGTCGAGAAGATTGGGACTAGACATTAGTTATTATATTTAATATATCATATCAAGTTTGTTAGTTTTGAAAGTAATCTCGAAATAAATAAAGATTTTATAAAACTGTCTGACAGACAACAATTGGCAAACAAAAATTCCATCAAGACAACAAGGATGAGCTGCAAGTTATCAAATTGAAGGGGGGTTTTTTTCAGCTATTTACTATAAAAAATAATCAACTGGAACTGTTTTTTTAGAATATTTTGAAAGTTTGTTACCTGAAACAATCTTTAGTTTTTTTTAGAATAAAATTATATTTTATTTTAAAAAATAATGTGTTTGTTCCATTGCTTACGTCCATTCTGTTCCTAAATCTAACTTTTAGGAAACATATTTATTTTTCTCTCTTTGGAAACTCCCCTTTTACTCATTCTTCTACTGCCAGATAAACACACAATCTTTATAAAAAGTGTATCTTAAACATTTCATTCCAACACTGTAAACATTTTAGGAGAGTGAATCAGTGTTCTGTTCTTGGACATTGCACTACAAATATTTTTCTTAATCCATATATGCAATGGGCCTCATCTAAGTATATTAAAAAAATTTGAAATGATCTTTTCAAACATTATTTTCAACTTTTAAACACTGGCCAGTTGTGTCTACCTGATAGTTCCTGAGCTCAACAATTTTCTCATGCTGCACCGCTGAGTCATTCCAGATGAGGTTGGCAGTCTCATCATCATCCCGTGCTTTGATGAAGTCCATCTCCCTGGTAACTATACGTACTGCATAAAAATAAAAAAAAACACATTAGTATCAATTCTAAAAAAAAAAAAATACCACAAAGAAGTTAGAATCTCCACAATAAACATGTTGAGTGCCTTGCAAGAGCATTCATATCTCTCCAACTTTTTCAAATTTTGTCAGGTTATTACAACAAAATAGATCACACAAAGAAGTGCATATTTGCTAAACGGAAGAACAATACAAAACTCTTTACTCTAAAACCCTTCAATAAGATCTAGTGCAACAATTTCCTTCCAGAAATTGATGGATATGCAAATAAAGTTAATCTAATTGTAAATAAAGTTAGCATTGGCCTCAATTATTTTAGCTGCCAAGAGGTGGTAATTCTGGAGCAAATGCAGAAATGCACCACTCAGGTGGGAGAATCGGCCAAGAAAAATTATTTAATTGTGAAGGCTACAGCTATGAATTGTATAGATATATGCCAAGGAGAAAGCCATTCCTTGAAGAAATACAGATTATAGCTGGGTTAGACTACAAAGGCACACTACACTTTAACCATGCATCACTTTCTCTACACTATTTTGCAGTACTTTCTATTGGTCTATACTACCGAGAAAAAAAAAATATTACAGTTTGAAGATAATTGACAAAATGGTAAAAAAAGAAAAGAAAACTTAAAGGTTATGGACACTTTATATGCTTAACGCTGCAAGTCACCATATCTTTAGAAATACCTCTTAAAAACTGACCAGCCATGTTCTAAAGAGCGAGGCAGCTCAAAGTTATAGATGCAAAAAAAAAAGAACGCTCTCCCTTGAACCCATAATTCCTAAACCTAACCAAGCGTCACAGATCAATATTTCACTCAAACATTTTGCTAGGCCTAAATGTTGCTGTGCATTCATAAAGAGATGAATCTGGGAGGTTATAGATCAAAAAGCTCACAGCAATATTTACTATTCATGAAATAGTAGCACAGCAGCTAATCGTAATGCCTCTCCTGAAAAAGATAAATTAATTGACTGTAATGCATTCAAATCCCACCGGAAACCCTATAGCATGAGAGATAGGTGGCAACCCACTTGGACATTAATCCAACAAGTATTCATTATTCAGCAGTTAATGAAAAATTCATATGCCCTAACAAAACAAAGTATTAATTAATTTCTTGAAAGCGTCTACAAACCTGGAGAAGGCTTGCCTAATGTTGCGTGATGGCACTTGAATCGGGAAATAAATGTTTCCAATGTGACTTCATCCATCTGTTAATGTCAGCAGAGACTAAAAGTGTTTTGCTAACTGGAACAGGGAGGATTTACATCAAAGCAGACATATGCTTGCGGTTAGCAGTATGGTCCTCTACTACAGCAGGGCAATAATTGATCCTTTTCTTGCAATTCTCACAAAACAGCCTTTTTAAGTGCTTTAGCATACATTTTCCTACTGAATGGGCCCAAAGCAGATTCCAAATCCTATTTTCTCACATCATAAAACTTTACCTGGGATATTATCGGTTCTCAAAAAAGGTAAAAGAGGGGCAAAAAAAAGCAAAAACAAGCAATTCATCTGGCCTGTAGTGTTAATTTTCCCTCAAAATAGGCCTGAACTACCCTCAGAATGGCCACTGTGAGGGTCCCGTCACAGCTAGATGACTGACTCACAGCTGGACTCCCGTCTACCGACAGGATGCCGACTGCCTCAGACTTCTACTCGCTGCTGCTGACTCCTTACTTTCATCGGTTGTAGTTCACCCCTGAGAACTCTGCTGCCACACAATATATTGAACTTCAGAGGAGTGCTTACAGTGCTCTTTTAGCTAATCTCAAACTGAAAAGAACAACAAGTCACAGCCAAGCTAAATTACCCCACAGAAGATTTATGTAAAGCATATATGGCTGAACTGTCTCTGTGTGAGCTGTTTAGCTCAACTGCAACTATTTGGGTGTAATTTGAGACAAAGAAAAGCAAGCTCTCTCAAAAATATATGCACCTCTGCAGATTTTATTGTTAAGGAAACATTAGAGTTGGATTTGTGGTGTTTTTGCAGAACTCACTAAGCCACAGGAAGAAACCGAGCTTAAACTTCCTTACTCATTACATTTTCTTATGAGAAAAACAAACCTCAAACGTAATGAAAATTTAGTTCAGTGTAGTTGCAGTAACTACTCTACAAAAATTACTCTACAAAACAAACGAAAACGGAGAAAAACTTTCAAGGGAGACTTTGTTTGTAGGGCTTTTCACTTGTCTATTTAGGTTAATTTTGCTTCTCACCTGTCTTCTAAACCAGAGTACTGAAAAGATGGAAACAATTTGGATAATGTCACAACTGCTGTTACGACTGATTAACCTAATCAATTTGCATGCCTATAATCTATGAAAAGCAGCAAATCCTCTTTTTATGTCACTAAAGTAAATCCAGTCAGATGCACCTGAATGGATTTAGTCCATTCACAAAAAGTGATATATAATATATAATATGAGCTTCAACTTGAATATGAGCTTCAAGTTTTGAATTGAATCACTGAAATAAATTAACATTTCAATAATATTCTAATTGATTGAGTTGCACCTGTAGTTAGATTCCCCACTGGCATGTTTCTTTTTTAATTTCACATACTTATGTAGTCATTATGAACTGTCTGAACTTCTTTTGAGGTAGAATACCTATTTCGTATTTGGTGCCAGAGACATTGGCGGTTATTCTGCCCTTCTTCTTTTTGCTGTGCGCCTTCCTCTTCCCACTGCTCCGGTAGGGACCCACAGATGGGACATTCACGGGGGACGCTCCTTGATCCTCTGGAGGAGATAACACACAACATAACTAGATACAAGCACAGCTTGTGCTCCAGAACAGGGAAGGAAGCAGAACTCTAATATATTTTTCTTGTTCCTGCAGGGGATTTAGAGAGTTTTGTTTATGGGGGAAGAATGTAAGTGGATTATTCATCTTGCGTGGTGTAGTTCCATACATCATAATCCTTAAATTATTACAGTTTCAGTGTGTGTGTGTGTGTTTGCGTGGGTGTGTGCGTGGAGGTAGATTTAAGTATGTCACACTGCATGCACAAATTCAGTGTGAGCAACTAATACACTGACCCTGTCAGTCCTGAGAGGAATGACCCTCTCTTACTCACCTCCATCATTAGGAGGGGAGGGCATCTCAGGGGCTAAAAGAGAGAAGGGGTAAACCAAGCTTTTTGCCAGGCTTGGTGGGCGGGCCTCACAAGGTGCTCCCAGCACCCCCTCCAAGGGCTCTCTCACACTCGCAGTAGTTACTCTTCCCCGTCCCCGGCTGCGTGGACAATGTGGTTCAGAATAGCCCGATGGATCATCTGAGAATCTCCTTGGCCTGCTTCAGCAGCATAAGCAGAAGAGTCTGAGTGGGCAGGGGATTCGGCATGGGTAGCAGCGGTGGGAAAGGGCACAAAGGGGAGTAAGATTCCTCAGGGGTCTGCACGGCTTGGACTTATTTACAACCGCCAGGGCAGAAAGGGAGGGAAGGGGAGGACAAGGGAGTGGAAAGCCTGTGAAGGAGATGAAAAAACATTGTTTATAGGTGCAAAGTTTAGAGTTATCTAACCAATCAAAGACGAGCAGCATGAAGCTCAGAAATTTCACAAACAATACTGCAAATTAAATTATTCAACACTGTCGGCTGGAATCATCCTGATTTCATGGAATCATGGTGAAAATATTAATGGACTACTCAAGCAAACTGTTCTGAGCATCGCATTGTTTCGAGTGCCTGCTGAGTTTAATCGTGTGGCTACAAGGTCACTTGATTCAAACAGATGGTATCTTCACAGTGGCTTATTGAGATGTTACCTCAAGGAAATTAGCATCAGTCAGCCGCCCAACTCAGTGGTTGTCTTCAAAACCTTTTTGGAATGAAATCTGATATTGTTGTCATGTCATGTCATGTCCAAGTTACCAGCATTGTAGATTTGAGCAGCAAAAGGACTCAGTGACAAGATTTTTTTTTTTTTAGTTTCAGAGCATGTTTTTTTTTTTTTTTTTTGGAGGGGGGGGGGTCTAGAACTGCACCTCTCAGGGTGGCAGAACGTTGGACTAGTTCTGTTACTTTCATGTTCTGTTTCTTCATTTTCGACAACACCAGGTGCCTCCTAATTGCTGCTGCTGCAGGATTTCTCAAACATGCATGACAGAATCAAAGCAATACATATCAAAACCATATCCAGCAATTAGCATAGCTGGATATGTTTTTGAAGGGGCAATAACAATATAACATGGTGAAAAACTTGAGAATAATACATAACACCTCACCCCGCTTTAAAGGCTTTCTGCAAAAAAAATCTCTGGTCAAACATTACTTTTCAATATTTTTTTCAATTTAACCAACTCCAAACAAAATGGCATACTGTTCTAAATAAAAAGTTTTAAAAGGTTGAAGTTATTCTTGTAGTTTTTATGCAACAAATTTATAGGGCTTTTCTATACATTTGTTTGCAAGTATTCATGCACCTAGATTTTTTTTTACACTTTGTCATTGAACAACCAATGACAACCAATGACAATGGACACTACTTTGTATCGAGAAATCTCAATACATTTTACTAGGATTTCATGTGACAGACGATTACAAAGTAGTGATGAATTTTACATTTTTAAAACAAGAAATAATTGTTTTTAAAGTCTTTTAATATTTTAAAACAATAATGCAAATATATCTGCACTGTTTTGTCTCATTCAGTAATAAGACAAAATGTAAAAACGTTTAAGAGGCATGAATAGTTCTGTAATGTAATATATTGCTATTGCATGGTTAAGGCCTCTGCGTTGACTTCATAATAATGTAAACTACCATAAAAGTCTGCAAACCGCAGACTCTTTCTATCCCCTATCACAGTTGGTTTAGTTACAAGCTAGTTACATTTATTCCTGGAAACTGACATTTTAATGTGACTTAATAAAGAAAAAAAAATAATAAGTCAACCGCATTTTATTTCAGTACTCTAAAATACTTAAAGTATACTTATTCATACAAGAAATGGTGGCAAATTTATAGAATCATTTTTCAAGTCATTATTTCTGTTTATCTCATATGGATGCAACACACTGGCAAGCAATGCAAGTGATGACAAGCCATGTGGTCCCAAGAGACCAATTCTTTTTCCATGGGTCACAAGCCAACAGGACAAAAACATGCGTGGTAAAAACTTTCCATTAATCATTATAACTACCTGTAAGACATTTTGACTTTAAACATGAACAAAGAATGCAAAAATAGTCTGGAAATGTGTATGGAAATGGTAAATGAAATACAATAATGACTATAAAACAACTTAACTCACGAATAACATGTAATGTCCTATTGTGCCTCTTCGAATTTCATAAAGAGATCAACAGTAGCCTCTAGTGGTGGAAGTACACTAAATAGTGTGTTTTCCACCAAACAATGTTCACAGTCTACACATCCACTTTCCTTCGCTACAGGATCAGTGAGCTTAAAAAGATGTGCTCGCGAGACAGCTTACAAAGCAACTGCATTGATTCTATCAACAGTCTCTGGACAAATTAGAGTGAGAAAACAATCTAATTGTATTGCTTGATCATTCAGTAGTCCTCACTGTCAGCCTCTTGCTCTGCCTGTGGTAAGCACAGGACATTGATCCGGACTAGAATGAGATCAGTGGAGAGAGGGGGAAGAGCAACAACAAAGAGTCAGAGTGATAAAGAGAGGCTGGCTGTACTGCTGACAATCTACCCCCCCGTATCTCCCAGTGTTGTAATGTAAAAGCTCTCTGTGAAGGATGCAGGGAACGCTGCCTACATAAGACCTCTGTCTCTATACAAAGCTGAAAATCTGACACAAAAACGTTGCAGGTAAAAGAAGAAAAGAACTTACCACTGGTATTTTGATATAGTTATTTTTGATTATTACAAAAACAGCCAAAAACTTCATTGTTTCATATTCTCACCTTTAAAAGGGGGTATTATGTAAAACTTTATTGAGCTTTAAATCATGTTATGATATTAGTCCCTCATCAAAAACACACCTGGAACATTGCTTTGATTCTTTCAAGCATGTTTGAGGAATCCTTTAATCTCCCATGGCAGCCATTCGGGAGTGCCTAAACGCTTGCTCTCACAAAGCGCCGCCTATTTCCACAAACTTTCTGCTTGAAGCTGCAGTCTCCGGCCAAGCTTCCACCTCACAGAGTAACCCTCCCCTGCGTCTCCCCCACTCTGCTCCTCCAGACTAGCGGCAAGAGCAATTAGCAAACACCTGGAAAACTGCAAGTCTGCTGAGCGCATAACACAAAATACTTTTCAGTTCAACGCTCCTAGAATAGTTATAAATGGCATAATGGACGAGCACAATATTACAATCATGAGGGCAGAAAGAGAAGGAGTTTCTTAAGGAGACAGAGGCCCAATTTTAAGTTATGTTTGAAACATGCAACATTTTTTATAACTGAAGGTAACATAGTTACTTGCTTGTGCAATAATGTGGCACTATGTGCCTAGAAAATACATAATGTCATCCCTTTAAATAGAAAAAACCATAAACGGAAGTTTCCAACAGGTAAACTCACTTTTCAAGTATCTTTACAGACACTGTGATTCATTGTGGATCTCCTAAATCTCTGTACCATCTTATGTGTATAATTCCAATGTTCGATTAAAGTTCAGGCACTTTAATAGACAAAAGATATAAAGAAAATTTGATCGTAGTTAAAATTTGTTGAACTACAATCAGAATAAAACAGATTATGAAAACATGTCCTACTTAACATTTCTACCATGCAGAACTATGCTGAAGGATGTTTGTAATGCATTTTCTGTTTGCTGGATTTTACTATATACCTTGTGCATACTAGTGATTGAAAAAAGAAATGAAAAATGTTGGAGTAAATCACAATTTCAACCTCACTGACTCCACATTGCTGCAAAATTATCCATCTTTTCTTTTCCTTTAAGCTTTAGTGGTTTCAAAGAAACCCACTAATGTAATACAAATATTTGACCAAGAGAGGGAGCCAAAAGGCCATCATAGCAAAGTCAAGCGTGCAGAGCTGCTATTAAGGTTTAGCTCATGAAGTGTGCTCCTGCCACACAACACACAGAAAGGCTTCTTTGTCAAGAGTCAGCTCTTTGTGTTGCTTTTCTCCACCCCTTTCTGTTCTTCTGGCTTTAAAAGAACAACAAATGCTGGTTTGTTTGCAAGGAAGCTGCAATAAAATGTTCCGCCAAATATTCATCACCAATTGTTACTATTTATTGTCTCAATCTATAGAAATTTAACATTATAAATATTCACTGAAACTAAACAATAGATTAAATATATTCGCATGGGCATTATTGAATTATGAGGAAACATCAAAAAAGCACTTCCGATGAAATTATTTTTTTTACTCAAGGGCAAATTCACAAGATATCTTAAACAGTTGTGTAAAAATTGCATCAAAGCAAAACATTTGTAACTGTGTGCTATTTCTGCATGGCAACTTGAGTCACACCTATTACACATGTCATCTTAACAAAAGCTGTCCCTCTCCGTCCCTCGTTTCATCTCCTTGCTGTGTTACATCTTGAAAGCAGTCATCAGACCCACAATCAAAAGGCTAAAGGAAACATTGCACTGCCTGAATGTGCAGGATGTATAAATACAGGATCCTCTCTGTCTGAACTGTATGCCCAGTTGTATACCCAAGTCTTTAGGGCTTCGGTATGCAACATGCAAATGCAATTTATATTTTGCATTAATACAAAATTAAGCTGTATTAATGCAACATCTTTAAACTCACTCTCTATATAGATATACATAGCAAAAAACATTTTAGTCACAGAAGCAACATACCTGGATATTTGATACATTAAGTGTCATGGAGAGTGATGTCAGGTTACACCAAATATAAATAAATAAATGCAAGAATAAATAAATTATTATATGAATAAATGTAGAAGAGAGTTGCTTAGAATTGATTTTGGACCTAAATTTACCTGTAAACCATAACCAACTCTGGTTTTGAGGCTCCTTCCAGCTAAGAGGAGGAACGAGTGTGGGAGCTATCAACCCACAGGGTACTGAAAAACACTATCACACCACGCACTGTTTCGTCTGAAGTGATACTTTTAACTTTTCATAGTTTTAAAAACATTTAGAAGTCAACCATTTTCTTACAAATCGGATGAGCATTTCTATTAGCCACAATCGATATCCATATATCTATGCTTACAGCTCAAGTAAAGAGGGATGCAGCAGGACACAAATTGGAAAGATGCTGCACAATAACAGTGGTAGACATTTTACTGAAATTTGTAACACCATGAGAATGTAGCGCACATTTTAATAGATTGTAATAAAGCTTAATTTTGGGTCATTTTTTAGAACATCAGGATGGCTATATGGGATGGAAAAAGAGATTAATGGTAGTTTGTAAAAACTGATGGAAGTGAGGACTAACAATGAGAGGGTAAATACGGTAGTTTGAACCAAAGACAGGAAGTAAAACTAAGGCATAAAAAACGGATCAGAATAAAGCATAAACTTAGGACTTTAGTTTTATCTGGCTGTAGCACACTGTCTGCTGAGCTCACTGAAAAAAACTGCATTCTCAGAATACAGCAGAATAATGAGAAATTCAGCTATTCTGAAAAATTTCATTTGTGAAAAACACAAACTCAAGGCGCATCACTCATCACTCATTTTAAGGTAACAGTGATGATGTTAAAAGCAGCATAGCCAAATATCAGCTTGTTACACTTTATAGAGTACTATAAACAGCAAAATGATGTAATAAACTGTGCAGCAAGCACAAAAAATAAAATGTTATTTAGTGAGTAATTGTACATTTTTGCTGAAGTTGATTAATCAAATCAAATGACAACAAATGCATTTTATAGAATAAAAACAACTTCTCAATATTTTTGACTGACCATCCCTGCAATATCAATTCAATTCAGCATCACCACAAACAATCACAAAGCAGCGCTTTGGTGCAATATTTTGTCTTACACAGAGCTTCAAGTGTCATTACATTAAACTATGCTTCATAATAATATTTCTTAAAACTGAGGTAAGTTTTCACTGTCCTTTATTCACACATCTAAGACAGAGCTTCATGACCTAGATCAGAAAGTTCAGGGACAGTTATAGAGACACTGATGAGGCACAATAAAGAAAGTACTGAGAAAAATGTGGATTAATCAAAGTCAATATTGTCATCTCAGTATTCAATATTAATATATCAATGTAATGTTTCCTAAAATTGTGCAGCCCTAGAAAATATATTATAATATGATGTGTAGTAATACTCACTGTATTAATCAGAGGTAAGAATAATTGTTGCTTTTCTTGTTGTAAACAAACATGAGAATATTGTGTTATACATATTTGTTTTAAAGTGTCTCAAGCCAGAAGCAATACCATTTCTTCCACTGAAGGAAATATAACTAAACAAAATACAAAGGTAAGGTGCCTAAATATAGAAAAACACTAATATTAACATAAAACACAAATATTAACTATGAAGGAATTACCTCCAATACTAGAATCTATCCAATGATAATACAAATATGACCTTAGACCGCCCTGAAGTTAACAGCATTGTTAATAATCTGAGATCAATAAGTATTCTGACTCCAAGATATACATGAAAGGGAAAAAACAGATTTTACATTTTCTATTCATCTTACAATGTGTCGCTGCGAGAAGGCCAGAAATTAGGATGTCATCCAGAAATCATGCTAAACTCTTATATAATCCATCTGCTCTGTCAGGGCTGGCCATCCACAGGGTGCTCTGCCAGTATGTGGTGTGTAAAGTGAAAACTATACTACAAGCAGGACTAAGTAAATCAAATCTTCAACCACCAGATCTCTCAGGTAATTAGCCAGGCTCTGGGCGCTTATTGCCTTGCTGAACATAAGCAAAAAAAGGCTTGAGTTAAAGGCAAATTTATTAAGTGTGCTTATGCTGCAAATACCAGTGGGGGGACCTGTACTGTATCATGCCTGTCTCAGCAAGAAGTCAATATGGTATCTTCCAGATCACTTGAAGGATTACAGGCCATCCTCCCTTCTTTAGATGTCTTGCTTTTTTTATTAATCCAAGCACAACATGAAATTCTTTAATCTGGCATGCAAGGCCTTAACGATGGGGGCTTTTCTTGAGCTCACAAATAAAATCTCCCACAACCGAAGCAGGTTTAATACTGCTATGAATAAGCTGCTAGCAGTGGCTTGCTAAAGGTAGGATGCTAGCTAGTTGCATAGGTCAGGTGGAAAAAAGGCAAACAGGGAAGCAGATCTGGCATCCTGTTAACCTCCAGTGTACAACACCTTAATGTTGGCGAATGACAACAAACTACGGTGTTTTAATTCAAATGCTTCTACAACATTTAAGCAGCATTTTCTCCCAAATGGGACACCGTATAATAATGAATTATAAATGACACCGGGCTGCTTTACAGTTAGCTTAGCAACGTCTGCTCAGATGAAACAACAGTTAACGTTACCGTATGTCTTATTCCAGTGCAGCTCTTTTCCTCGTCCCACTCCGATTACACAGCTGCCATTTAGAGACACTGAGGCCTCCTTGGTGAAAGGATCTACTTCCAACCGTGTTTCCAGGACTACTCAGTGCTTGTGAGGTCTAACACCGTTATAGCTAATAAATGACGTTGACTGAAACATTCTAAAATAAAATCAGTGTATTGTAGTCCTGTTGTCTGCTGTGAGTGCTGGAGCGAGTCCCCGGGCGGAACCAATAGCGCTTTGTGAGAGGGGGGAGGGTTCGTGGATGAACTGCTGAAGTTTGCGTTCGCAGTATGGCGAAATCAGACACTTACCGCACTGTGGTCCTCTTGGGTTAAACCGGCAAGTTATAGTAGACAAAAAACTATTTAAAAGAAAGGACAGGCTTGTCTGCTTCTTAAGGCTTCTGTTTAACGCCAAGTCGGCCTGCAGCTCCTCCTTCACCATTTGCTGACACAAACAGCTGCCTAGCAACGGTGTCGCTGGCCATGGTGCTAAAAACATCCCGTCCCGCTAATGGGCGCGTCTCCTTCAGAGTTTATCAAGGTGTCATTTAGCTCATTAAAATGTGTGCTAACTCTCACCTTTGTGTTGTTTCTGAAATCTTCTACAGTAAGATTGTGGTTTCTTGTGTACAGCTGCTAAATTTCTGAACTAGCTGTAACACTCATTGTAGATTCTATCTCTACTATTGACCCATTATGTTTCTCTACTCATTACGTCTGCGGAGTAACTTTTGTCAATTTGTTTTAATGTATATTTGTTTTTTAAATATATATTTTTATGAGGTACGTGACATGTTCATAAAAGATTATTAGTAGTGGTATTAGTGGCAGAATTTTTAAAAACTTTTAACAGTTTAAAAAGTTAATCATTTTACCGAAAGTACCATTCATACTGTTAAAAATCCATTGATCCCTGTTGTGTTTGTAATTGTGTAATCCTGATGTCGCCTGGGAGCCAAATTTTACTGTTTGGAGCAGATCAGATGGTTATATTTACTTGCACTCCAATAAGTAAGCAGACAATACAAATAATAGAAAAATACTTGGAACATGTGAAGTGTTTTTTTTTTTTTTTTATCTATTACCTATATATTATTTATCTGTATGTACTTTGTATTTGTTTGCTTGTTTTAATTAAATAATTAAGATAAAAGAAAATAATACATAGAACAGTCTGAAGTGTTCCTTTGTGATTCCAGAAGTATTATTTACACACACACTATGGAACATTTACATACACATTTAAACTGCACAAGACAAAGCAATTCAGAGTAGATTAAATATAAATGCAATGGGGTTGTTTTAACCAGCAGAAAGATATTACACTAATATTAGCGGCAATATTAATGACTATTTGAATCTCTTTTTCTTTTTTTTTTTGTTAAATACAAAAACAAAGCAACATTAAACTAAACAGGAGAAAAAAATACATTTGATGTAGCACCATATACAAGATTAAAATGGCAACTATACTTTGATCAGCCAGTTTATATTAAGTATGTCCTCTTCTTAAAAAGAAAAGCTGGACAGAGCCCTAGCAATGCATATTTTATGGATATTTTATTGTAAACAGGAAACTGAGAAAACAAGTGCTTTCCAACTTGCTTTTAGTAATGATTAGTAATTTAGTAACAGTGGTACTGTTATATAAATATGACCTTAGATTCACTTGGCACTCACAGTATAATGTGTGACTGCTAATACATTGACAGATTGTAGAAAAAAATGGAAATGGCACTGCACACTGTTTAGTTTTTATTATTCACCAATAACATTTTATAATGAAAGGGGGATGGGGGATTTTTATTTGACTGGAGATTATACAGTATTTGCAAAAATGACCAACTTGTAAAATTTTGAATACATGGATATTCTCCAAATAGCAACAAGATTAGCTAAATGTATATTATATTATATTATATTATATTATATTATATTATATTATATTATATTACATTATATTATATTATATTATATTATAATCATCACACATAACACTATTCCAATTTTCACGACAATTACTGACATAAGAAAACAGAATCGTGTCACAACTTGCAGTATTGGATAGACACGTGTATCTACTCCATGTACATGGAGTCATTTATTTGAATTCTTCACACTCCTGACTAGATGTGACACTCAATGTCTATGCGTGTTTTTTCCCGAATGGTCAGTGAAGGCAGCATTCCACCTATCAAGAGCATCCCTGGGTATTCCCATATGACGTGAACGCAGCGCAGGACGACAGGAGGCAGAGGTGAAAAGTCTGGATCATGTTGTCATTCCAGCAGAGGCATACATGAGCGGCAAAAAGGACACGATAAATAAACATCATCAAGTAGGCCAGCCGAGCACCGACCAGGTTCTGTTCATAAGAAGAGCACGTTGATGGTGTTTGTAACCAGCCAGTGTGAGCAAGCTGAAATTTGTTATCGAGCTAACGAAGGAGCCTGTTAGCTAACGGCCACCATCATCGCTCCTAGCCAGCTGTGGATCGCCCTGTCTTCCTACGATGGGAAACGCAGCAACTGCCAAGAAAGGAAATGAGCAGGAAAGCGGTGAGCACATGGAAGTCGTCCTGTTTGCTTTCAGAGATTTGACGTTTGCTGTGTCATCATTTGCGAGCTTGCTTTCAAAATTCAGTGGGTAGCATCCTTTAGCAGTTGTACAGCACTGGAGCAGACAGTACAGTAACATGAGCTGCACAGAAGAACCATCTTTGGTAGGACAGCTCTACAATACAACGCGAGTTCGCAGTGTTCGTAACAACGTCAGGTTGCTGATGTTTTCAGCTGGAAACTGTGTAACAAATACTAAACGCAGCCAGTATTTGAATATTTGTCAGCGCGGTCATCATCAGGCTACTGTGGGGCTTTTACAGAAGCCGTGAATGTCAAAGAGCACCCCACTGATTAAATAAATAGATTGTTTTTGTTTGTTGTTTTTAATGTTGTTGTGTTTAAGATGAGCCTTCAAGACGCTCTGTTTAACTTTGGGCTCACATCACGTGCCTGAAAGCGAGATAACATCACCAAAAAAGCTGCAGGACGTGGCTTGGAGTCAGCTAAAAATGACTACCATTAGAGTTTATGTATTTGGTTTGACTAATCCTTTTTACAGTTAGTACTTGTTCCACATGTTCATTTAACAAGGTCTGTCATATCTGAATATTCACAAATGTTACCAGCTGTTAATTTGAATAGCAAGTAAACTCATGTTCTTACTGTGCTATTAACCCAATATGAAATGTATTTGCTACTCATATCTGTGAAAAACAGCCATATTAGGGCGACATTGGCATGAAATGGTAGCATAACATTTTGTGGCATTTGTTGCCATAATGATAAAAGTGAATATATAAAGTACTTACAGATTTATCATAAACTTTTGGCTTAAAATGTCTAAATAAAACAGATGCATAGAGTAACTGTGCTGCCAAACATTGCACTGCACTTGCATTCAGTCACATTTTGCAGACATTCGTGTAGATAGTATTTGTTCTTTCAAGGAATCAACAGTGGTTCCAATAGCAAAAGTAAAAATTATGCTGTTTTGCAAAGGTCATCAGGTTGATTTTTTTTCTCACATAATGATTAATTCTTATCATACCAATTCTTGTTCCACAATAATTATCTCCAGTGCAATAATTTCCCAATTCTACATAGGATTTAGAACAACTTAAAAGTGTTAGACCATGTTTTCAATAAAACTAAAATCAGCTGATTTTATATGTGTGGAATACTTTTTCTATCACATGCATTCATTTTCCATGATTTTGAAATTCAAATGATCTTGACATCATGAAAGTTTTACAAATAAATTGATTTGTTGCAACATGAAATTTATTTTTTTTTTTTTTAATTTCCAAACATATCTAATAAAACTCTTTCTTTCTGGTCAAAATGCATTTTGTGCACAGCTACTCTACAGTGTAGCTCAACCATAGATTCCTTGGAGAACGCCGTCGTGGGCATGTTGTTGCTGTGAGCAGCCAGCCTAATCCACCCAACTGTGTCATAGCAGTGGCCTGTCTGCAGAACCCTGATCTTGACCTGCTTTCTGATTGGCATTAGTTTGCGCTGTCTAACAAACTTGATACTCGGGCCACCTGCAGTTTCTGCAGAGGAGGGCTGGAGCTGAAACAAGATTCAACGGAAAGCACAAGCAAGATTGATACCATAGCTTAGAGTTCTATGTTTATTCTAAACATCCAATCTGTTATTTTGACATGCATTATTATTATTATTATTATTATTGCTGAGAGTTATAGTTAGAAAACTGAAGATCTGCAGTATGAAACATATCCACCAGAGAGCACACTATCCTGAACGCTATGCCTCTTTCTGCTACTTTGTGGGTGTAACAGGTTTCTTATCAGCAGTCTTGACTTGCCATGGTTGCACTATGTTTTTGATATGACATTTGAAGCCAGGCCTTCCAGGCTTTGTTTAAATTTTCCCTGTCAAAAAACCCCCATAACAATCTGCCTGTAAGATGTAGCAAAGTGCTTTCAAACAGCGCCATGACGACGCTGGACGTGTATTTGGCCACTGTAGCAGAGGACGTGAACAGGAAGCTCAACTTTATGTGGTTAACCAGCCATTGCAGAGCATTGGCTGCATACAGGAAGTTAGTATCACTGGGGTTAAGCCTGCAAACGGTTTCTTTGCCTGAGAGCTTTTCTTAATCACGCATCAAGATATTTGCCTTAAAATGGCACAGGGAAAGGATCACTCTTTTGCCAGTCGCTTAATCAACAAATATCTTAAGAGTGGACAAGAAAACAAGGGACAGGAGAGTGAGGTGCCTCTGATCTCTGAGTTCACCGTTATGTGGGATAAACTGAGTAAGTTAAGTGGATTTCTTTTTCTCTGATCTTCAGCTCTGAGCAGGGTGGGTTGTTGTTTCTTCAAAAAAACAGATAGAAACTCAGATATTTTCCCTTGTAACACCTTTTCCATCAAGCCACTGGCTTGGGCTCTTAACTATAACAGTTTATGTATTGTGTTTAAAAACATTATTTTCTTTAATGTTTTTGTTATCAGTTGTCAAAACTAAATTTAAGCCTTAAGTTCAACTTTCATAGGGTTTTTTTCAGTATGTTCCCCAAATAGTTTCCCTTTTCTGTTATTTTTTTCACATTCACATCATCACTTTTTACCTACCAGATCATTAACACAGTTATTTTAAGCATAACGCTTTGTATTGCAGTCTGTTTCTGGCGCTTTAGTCATGTAGTATAAGCTGACATCTTAATATCTGTGTCTTGTCTTTTTTGTGCACTGTTTAGTTTTAAATGTGCTTTCTCATTGGATTTCACAATTGGTGTCTTTTTTTTGTCTTTGTGAAAAATAAAACTGACCTATATTGTCAGAACAGACAAAAAATATATACTACTGAGTAAAGTCTAAAATAAATTAATTTAAATGTAGCTGAAGAAGAGCTGCACAATAACAAGAAAAGTGAGAAAAACTTAGGTTAATTATTATCTAATTTTGTATTGCAGTTTAACTATACTATTTGATTTCCTAAAACCGTGCAGCGCTACTTAAAAATAAAAGGATTTGGAAAACCTAATTATTCCTGCACAGTAGCAGGAATAATGTCCTTAATTCTTTGTCTTTTGTTGTAAACTGGGATTTCTATTAGTAGTCAACAAATAGAAGTATAGCGCTTAATTTGGTTACATATCTGCACAGTGATACGGATGCCTTACATTGTCTCCAGTGTTTGTTTTTTCTACATGTGGTTCTGAAATGTTGTTGTTTTCAGCTCTTCATAAACTGTTCTTCCTCTCTTTTCTTCTCCATCATTTCCATCCATATGGGTGAATGTTCCTGCAATCCCTGGCGAACTGTAGAGACTTTTGGTACGCTCATTGTTCCATGAGACATCCCAAGTCACAGAGAGAATATTTATTATGCACTTTCAACTCACAGGACTTGGACAGTCCTATGTCCCAGTTCTAGAACTTGCAAAAACTTTTTGACTATGTTAAATTTTTTGTGTAAATGAAATTGATAAACAGCAAATCCAATATTAAAATTTACAATTTGTCAAATGTTTTGAAAAACTCTTATTATACAGTAAAAGTTCTTAATCTCTCAGGGAATTTCATTTCAGTAGGTGAGCTTAAACAAATGTTTTAAGCTATTTTAATTGATTATTCATGTGATGACATTATTTGATCACACAGTTGAACATGTAATTGAAATCATCTTAATTTTGCTTATGGTGCTTAGTAAATTTTGATGTTTCATATGGTCTAAAAACAATTGTAAAAATTAGGTTAAAAAGGGTTGGGGTCACAGAAACTAATGCATAAGTGAGGATAATATTATAATTCCTTCATTTTTTGTTGAATTTAGAGCTGGTACCTTACCAAAAGAGTTACCTTTAAAAGGACTAATGGACAAAACAACCTTAGATGGTTATTTGTTTTTGTGACCAAAAAGACACATTCTTCTTGTATGCAATTAATAGACAAGTGCAGTAGGCTCCTATAGGCTGACTGCTAGTGTGCAGCAACAGGTTGGGGAGGGGTAGAAAAAGCTCCAGTAGCTCCGGCACTTTCTGTCCCATCTGTTTAGGCAAAACTGACTCTGAAGCCATATGTTTTTAACATTTTAGTACATATAACCACATACAAATAGAATTCCTATCAAACTTTTTTTAAAAACACAGTGTGAAAATGTTTAAACTATTTGCACACAAATTGATAAAACTCTCCCCTTATAATTCAGTACAGTAAATTATTTTCTGCCCCTTTCAGATTTTTTCTTTGTTGTTGCACATATATATTTCAGATAATCAACAAAATATTAATGTCAGACAAATATATCCTGAGAAATTACACAGTTTTCAATAAATACAATGAGGATTTCATTTATTGAGGAATAAAAGCTAAACTAAACTGGCCTGACCCCATTTGAATTTTGGTTAGTTGGACCAAATTTGTGGGCAAACACTTCCGTCTGGCATTTGTGATAACTGGAGATAATTCTTTTGAATCGCTGTGGGTGAATTTTGACCCTTTCTTCTTTGCAAAATAGTTTTAATTCAGCTGCACTGGAGTATTTTTGCACATGAACAGTCTATGTACTGCCAGGTCACAGCAACTCCGTTGGGTTTAATTCCAGACTTTGACTAGACAAGTCTATTTGAACGAGTCAAGGGTGGTCTTCAGGTGGACTAGTCCTGCTGCGTAATCCAAGTACAGCTGAGTTTAAAGTTACACATTGTTCTCTGGACATACTCCATTTATTGTTAAATCATGAACACTGAACTTAAGTGTTCATGATTCAACAAGGACTTAATGCTCTAAATGTTCTTCTGGTTTCTCTTGTAACCTAAAATTTCTTGATTTTACATGTCAAGCAGTCATCAGTCAAGTGTGACTAGTGAGACTGAGCTCAGGTTACTCAGGTTACCTTTGTTTGAATTTAAAAGTTGTTGGATGATCTGAAATGTTCAAGTGCGACAAAAAATAAAAACGGAAGCCGTCATATATAACACATTCCAAATATAATTGAAAAATGTCACCTCTATGATACTTTTAATTTTAAAACAGATTAATTTTTTCAAATTTAGGATTTGCTTAACGTTTACATGATCAATGGGAAGAATATAATGACTAAGTAAAAACCAAGCCATAACACCAAAGAGATGTTTCATCGCTTTCATTGACTCTGTGACTTTGGACACCTCATGTCAGCCGTGACTTTGACAGTGCACTGTCCTCACCATGCCTGCTCTGTGTTCTCAGTTACATGTATGTTGTACCTCTTGTCTTTTTGTCTGCCGACTGTGTTACTGTCTCCCTCCTTTACCGCAACCACTCTTTGAAAGAGATGCAGAACAGCTTGTCTCGAATTTGGCCAGATCTGTAAAGTTCACGGAGCTCTTTGCATCACTTTGTGATTTAAACTGTCCTGCTAAGGCGTGTGGTTTTGACTTGGAATACCTTTTTTTGTTGCTGTTGTTTTAAATACAGTCCTCACTCCCCACTAAGTGACATTTGCCTGACCTCAGAATGCTTTTGTTCCCCTGAAGGTGTAAACTGCCTTTTCTTTTAATTCCCTGAATGTAAAATTTGATTTTATATTGGTATGTCCTGAAATTTGAATTGCTTCAATTTAAAACAGTTTTTCTTGTTTATTTTTAGTGAAAGAGTTCTTAGCAAAAGCCAAAGAAGATTTTTTAAGAAAATGGGAGTGTCCTGCACAGGTAAAGTCCTTTTTATTATTTAAATAAAAAATTTTTGTCTATGATTTTGAAAAAAAGCACATGCAGTTTTTGATCTTTATTTAGTTAAAAATATCTGGAATGCTAACTGATTGGGTATTTCTACAACTTCTTGCAAACAGCAGCCACTTTCACAAAAATTTTTTCCATCCAGCTAATATATTTCCAGCTTGAGCTATATGAAATATCTGGGGGAACAATACAAGTAAAGCTGCTTCGACTTATTACAACATATTTTAACAGTGTACAACAACCCTGGATGAGTTTGAAAGGTTCAAGACTCTGGGCACTGGCTCATTTGGACGTGTGATGCTTGTGAGGCATAAAGGAACAAACCAGTTCTACGCCATGAAGATCTTGGACAAGCAAAAAGTAAGTGCACATTGTTAAAATATGTCCATCACAACATCCTTAAACCATATTAACTACTGCTGCCGTAAAGGCTTGCTTGTATAAAAGAAAAAAATCAGCAGAAATTCTTCATGTAAATGCAGGCGCTGTGTATCTGATGAAAGGAAATGGAGTGCTTCCTTTTATGTGCTGCTAGTACATTATCACTGAAAACCCCAAAGGCCCTTCGTATGAGAGTTTCGATCTTTAAATACTGATGTGGAAGTGGTACAGACAGGCGGTGTTGCTCTTCTAGCGCTGCTCTGTTCCCCTGAATTTGGCTGTTGATTTAAGAGGTTAACCTGTCTCCCTTTAAATTTCACTTCAACAAAACAGCTTAAAAATTTTCCTTTACACAGTATGGCCTCGGCCTTTTTTTCCTCATTAACTAGTTCTGCCTAATATAAGAAGTATTTCAACTGTATGCTATTAGACAAACTGACATGTAGCTTTAGATACTTTTTACCTGATGTGTTACAGTTTGATAGTATATTTAACTCTTAGCTTACACTAGTGATTCTGAACCTTTTGTCCTGCAAGTCCTTGTTGTTGTGCTATTACAAATTTTACATCCCCCTGTATAAATACAGCAACTTGCTAGCTGTACGACCTTCTTTTAGCTTTTGACTCTAGTTTGTACATAACGTTTGAGTTCAGATGACGATCAGCCCATTCATCTCATTATGAAATGTTTCCTTGCAAAAGTATTCATACATCTTGGCATTTTACACATAAAAGTATGAAAAGTGTAAGAGAGGAAACTTAGTAAAATCACCTTTTAGTGCAATTATATCTGCAAGTCTTTTGGTGAGGTCTCTACTAGCTTTGCACATCTAGAGGCTACATTTTATTTTCCAGTTTATATATTAGCTCATATTTAGACTAGCTAAAAAGCAGCTGGGAACAGCAAACGTCAAGTATTGCCACATATTCTTTATTGGGTTTATTTCTGGCCTTTGACTGAGCCGTTCTAACACATTCATATGTTTTGATTGCAATTATTCCATTGTCGTTCTGGCTACATGTTCAGGGTCTTTGCCTCGCAGATGGGCAATCAGAATTTGTCTCCATCCACTATCCAGTTAACTTAAAGAGTATTTTTTTTGCACAGCATGATGCTACCACCAGCATGTTTCACATGGGGGGTGGTGTGTTCAGTATGATTTGCAGTTATGGTTTTTTGCCACACAAAGTACTTTGCATGTCGACTAAAAAGTGAAACTTTGGTCTCATCTGACTCGAGCAACTTCTTCCTCATATTTGCAATGGTACCTGCATGGCAAACTTTTTCTGCTCTCTTTTAACAATGGCTTTCTTCTTCCAACTCCTCCCCTATTTGTGCAATCCATTAGCATTAGTTGTCCTGTCTACACATTCTCCTGAGCACTGGTGCTCTGCATCTTCTCCAGAATTACCATGGGCCTCTTGTGTCTTGCAGATTCATTTTCACATTGCTCAATTTAGGTAGACATCTATTTCATAATACTTAGTTTTGTGGGTTGTGTCATTCTCTTTAGATTTTCAGATGACGAAGATGTGGTGTGTTAAAGCTTTGATTAATTTTGGAATATAACCTGACTGTGCTTTTAATTTCTTCAAACTTTATCCCTGACCTGTTTACTGTGTTCTTTGTTTTTCTTTATGCTGCTTGTTCACTAGTGTGAGAAAAACCCAAAATTGAAGAACTCAAAGTCATACATTGTTTACTATTATTTATATTTATTTACTATAATCTAAATTTTATTTAGAATCTAAATTTTAGATGATTCCTCTATTTTACCAGAGGGGAGGGATACAAATACATACCATAAATCTTTTAAAGATCATAAATCTTTTCCTATTTTTTAAAAATAAACCTGACACAACATATTGTGCATTCTACTTGTCAAATTCCACAAAAACATTTATAAAAGGCACATTTTATGTGTAAAAATTGTGTTTTATGCTATTAAAAACTTGTCTAGACATCTGTGCATTATATAGTGTGCTGTTATTTTGCATACATATGTTGACAGTCTCTATATCACGAAAGCTTTGCACCACTTCTGAGCTCTCTAGCTTACACATTTGTGAAATATTATTAGTTTGGTGGTAACTTTGCTGCTGTCCCACCATCTGTGTGCTCACATACAACTTTCAACAATATCGGACAGACCAGTAAACAACTAAGAAAATAAGGAAAACATTCTGATCTAATTTGTTTCCTTATGTTTTCAGGTGGTGAAGTTGAAGCAGATAGAACACACACTAAATGAGAAAAGAATACTACAGGCCGTCTCCTTCCCTTTCCTTGTCAGATTGGAATACGCTTTCAAGGTACTGATGGATCCAAACCCTTCTGCAGGGTTTTCTGTCTCATTTTGGCTTTAGGATTACATCGTAAATGTTATTATATGGGAAGTAACTTTATTTGAATATATATTTCAGGACAACTCAAACCTCTACATGGTGATGGAATATGTGCCCGGTGGAGAAATGTTCTCACACCTCAGACGCACAGGAAGGTTCAGGTATAATGCACATTTTTGGGGGGCAGTGGGGTTGTTTTTTGATTTATTCATCAATATATTTCTCTCAGAAGAGACATGCCTTACTACAGTGTGTCTAATTCTTTGTTTCCCTCTTTCAGTGAACATCATGCAAGATTTTATGCAGCTCAGATCGTGCTCACTTTTGAGTACCTTCACTCCTTAGACCTCATCTACAGAGACCTAAAGCCTGAAAACCTGCTCATAGATCAACATGGATACATCCAGGTAACCAGTTCATCTCAGCTTTATTGTTGGAAAAATAAAGCTATAAGAGCAGAATAAACTGAAAACCGATTGCCATATTTTCACATGGTTGTCATCTTTTGCCCAGGTCACAGACTTTGGCTTTGCCAAACGGGTAAAAGGCAGAACTTGGACATTGTGTGGAACTCCTGAGTACCTGGCTCCAGAGATCATCCTCAGCAAGGTGAACCCCTCAGCAAGGGTTTCAAAGCAATAGATCTTCAAATTAGTTCGTTAGATTAATCCAAGAGATCTCAAACTTATTGTAGTAAGAGCCATATCAGGTAACGGTAAACTATGTAAGTACAAAGGTAAGGAAATGATTTGAAAAATTGACAATTTCCAACATATGTAGTGTTATAGCATGCAGTTTAAGATTAGATTGTTTTGAGCACTCATTGGTGGAAAAGCATCACATTCTTACTACTTTCTATCTTGTATTGCTAGCAGGCCATATGGACCTACAGTACCTCTACCTATATTCACTTTTATTCAAACTATTTTCAATGTAGTTGCTGGAAGTAAAAACTGAAGAATGGTTTACCCACTTTCTAAAACTGCAGACTGTTTCCTTTTTAAATAAATACATCTGACCTCAATTTTGCAGAAGTCCAGCTAGTAGATGCTTTATCTTTCTTAGCACTCTATACAAAATTGAGTGAAAGAAGAAAAAAGAGCAAGAAAGTGTAACAAAAACCATTCAAATGGAACAATTCTGTTTCTACATGTTGCTCTTAATGAAGGCAACTAAACTCGTAGTTAACCCAGTGTTTCATCCACACAAAACAAACTACTTAGGCAAGAATCAATTCTAATTAACGACTGAGATTTACAAAAATGATAAAAGAAAAATACACAAAAAGGTTACATATTGTACAGTAAGAGGCTAAAGATTTATATAGAGAGTATCTGAAAGTGGCGTTAAAGTTTTCAAGCCTGGCAGGTTTTGTTTCTTTCATTTCTGGGTATAAAAATAGAAACGTAAACAAACTATTTTTTATCATAAGTTGCATTAGAGCTTCTGTGTTTTGTTTTTTTTTAGATATTGTTCAATAAGCATTTAGCTATATCTTGTTCACCAAATCTTGAGGAGATTTACTCATCATCTAACATGAATTACTATTCACCAAGGACTAATATGTAAAGAGAGCAAAACGCTGCATGATGTGGATAAATATTGGGATTTGAAAGAATGATGTCTAATAATGTAGTTTAGTTGGATTATTGTAAAGTTTGCTTTGACATAACTTCAAATTTCTGACAGATGTCTTTCTGTTTGTGTTAAGTGGGATTAAAAAGCAAGCTGACAATGATTCGTGAGGTCAGATGAATCTTTTTTTTTTTCTTTTCAAACAGCAAATTGACTTCGAAGGCTTGAGTGACTTGTCTGGGTGAGAATTTATTTCTCTTGACTCAGACACAAGACTGGAAGTCAGAAGCCTTTGATGCAAGCAGGAATTGAAGCTGACTGCTGTGCTGACATAGTGCATTATCACCAGGGTTATACCAAGTGACTCTAGGTGTTTTAATGGCTGCACAGCAACTGCAAACGATGCATCCACATTCAGGTTATAATACTTTGCGCCCCACAAACCTAAAGGACATGAATAAGCTGAGATCTCATTTCTGCCTTTCGAATCCAATAAAATACTGATGGATTATTTGAATTATTATTGGATTAAATAAAAAAAAAAAAGTCCAAACTTTTTTTGTATACCTAGTATTTAGCTTTCCCAAATTTAAGCTAAAAAGTAAAAACTGTGATTCCTTTTTTGTGTCTTTTTTTTTTTTCAGGGCTACAACAAAGCTGTTGACTGGTGGGCACTTGGAGTTCTTATCTATGAGATGGCTGCTGGCTACCCTCCATTTTTTGCTGACCAGCCAATACAGATCTATGAAAAGATTGTGTCTGGCAAGGTAAGAGAAGATTTTCAAGTTTGAATATTTAAAGCACTTTCTCTTATATGGGTCTTCTATTGGATGCTTTAATTCACATAATATGTATCTTTAAAATGATAAATATGAAAATTCTCAATTAAATTGTGATTTTTTTGTAAGATGAAAGCATATATGAATATTCTGTTCGGTGTTACTTTATAGTCCTATAAAGCATGAATATGTTTGATCTGTCTTACTCATCTAACCCAGGGGGCGGGGCTAACATTGCTGTAGACAAGGTGATTGGCCTGAGGTTGAACTTCTGTGCAGGTTAACCAATCAAACATAATGTATGATGCATCATAGTGACATAGGGGGGACAATAACGTTTTAACAATACTTTTAATAATATAAATAAACCCTGTTGTGAAATAAGTTTTTGTCCCTTTACAGATGTCTGAAGGTTTTGGTTATGTTCTCACAATTAAATGTTTCAGGTGATCAATAATGTTTTAATACAAGACAAAGAAGTCTGCATAAATAGAAAAATCTGTTTCATTTAGTATGGGTAAAAAGCTATGCAAACCAAGAAGTGGCCTAGTCAAAGTTCACACTTAAATTCAACTGAATTCAACTGAAAATAGAGAATGCATTGCTTCCTTCCTTGTAGGTACGATTTCCCTCTCACTTTAGCTCCGACCTGAAGGACCTGCTGAGGAACCTGCTCCAGGTAGATCTTACGAAGAGATTTGGCAACCTGAAGAACGGTGTAAATGACATAAAAAACCATAAGTGGTTCTCCACAACAGACTGGATAGCCATCTATGAGCGAAAGGTATTTATTTTTCGCAAGACCTTGTCTACTTTTTAATCCATGCTGAGAGATTTTGTCTACATATTAAGCATTCGTACTTGTTCAGGTTGAAGCTCCCTTCTTGCCGAAGTGCAGAGGACCTGGAGACACGAGCAACTTCGATGACTACGAAGAGGAGGACATTCGCGTCTCACAAACAGAAAAGTGTGCAAAAGAGTTTGCTGACTTTTAGCCAGGACCCCATCAGGTTTCCACGGCTTTGGGATATTTGCACTCTGTTGAGAGTTAGAAGGTGGAACTGAGGCCATCCTGTGCTCCTAACAATCGCCTCGTTCCTTCATTCCACACGGCTGAAATGAGGTCGTTTTTTGCCATGCCCCCTGGTGCTGCTGGCACCGATCTACACACAGGCAAATTATGCAGACACCTTCACGTGCTGCAATGAAGTACTAGACCACATTCTCATTGTTTTTGTTTTAACTTTTAGTTTCGACTCTCTCTCCTTGTTTAAATTTGAATGTGAAAAGCAACATGCAAAATGAATTAGTCCCTTTTTAATGAGGTACAGGAAGTGGTAGTATTACCTGTTGTTGCACATGGTGTTGAAGAAGAGTTTGTTTTAATCTATTTTTTATTTTTATCTGTTGTCTGTTACAAACCCCAGCGTGTTTTTAAGGAAGGGGCCTGCTTGAGTTTTGATTAATTTAAACAGCATTTTTATTATTCTGGTGTCCTCAAGACCTGGAAACGTGTGTTTCCATCTAGACCTTAAAAGATGAGACGTCCTTTTCTTTTTCTTTTTTTTTAAAGCATGACCAGATTGTTGACAAAAAAGGAAAAACTGATGCATTCTCTCGCTTTCAGTTCTTGAGGAAAGAAATTGCTAGTTATAAATGGTATCAGGAAGCAGAAACATGTAAGCGCTGTGTCAGCTAAACAGTTGTAGCATGATTTATCCATATCTGATCACAGGACATTTCCTTTTTACCTCAGTCTTTTGATGGAAAGAAATTCTATATTTTCTAGGTACGAGTATATTTCACAAGAAGTGAATCTGAAGATGTTTGCGTTTTGTCTCTGCACACAGTTCGTATGTTTGTGGTACATTTAAAAGTCTGTCCAGAAATGCACTAGCATGGCATTTTCCAATTGCTGAAAGGTCAGTTTGTTACATTATCTGAAGGATACAAAGCAGTGGTGCTCACTTGGGGTGACCTTTGTCCCCTTTGGGTTGTGTTTTGAGTTTAACTGCTGTGTCTGAGCAGAGCAGACAGCCTAGATTGTGATGTTTTCTTTTCTTTTTTACTTTTGCATGTGTATGGTTGTGCAGCAGCGTTACTGGAAGCTAATAGTACCCCCACTATTTTTGTTTTGTAGCTTTGGAATTGTGTCACAGCATGAAGTGTGAAAGCAGGTGATATTTTGGTCTATGTAACGCAAATGCCATAAACAGTGCTGCATAATCACGTGGCAGCAATAACAGAACACAGAACTATCATGAAGTATTGATTTATCTTGGTCACAACTAGACTGCTCCGTTTTTGGCCTGCAGTTATAACTTGTAGTCTTTACACCGTTTCCTAACTGAATTAATCAAGATTTACCTATTCTGCTTTGCAAAGCTTAGTGGCAACTGACTGAAATTGCTAATGGATAGAAAAGTACAATTTTTAAAGAGAATAAGGTAAAAAAAGAACTAAAAAAACTTTTTTTCAATTATGCCACTTAAGATTATTTTTTTTGTTTTATTTCAATGAGACAAATATAACTTCTATGAGGGATTCTTCTGACTCATTGCATATTGTGCTGCTAAAATGTAGTCCCTGACTCCACATTCTTTTCTCCAGCATGACAAAATATTGCATCTATAAAAATCTATATTTCAGATGCTGAGTACCTACGTAGGTGGTATGCCTTTGATGGTTTTTTTTCTTTCAGATAACAGATATATTTTTGATTTTGGAAAGCCTGTAGTCCTTTAAAGAGGAGTTTCTCTCTCCCTGCCATCCACAGAGAAGTCTAAATTTCAAATTATAAGATACTGGACTCCACTGGGCTGAGGAGGAATCAAAATACACAAAAATGCACTGTTGAAAGTCTTTCCAAAACTGACACCTGAGTCTTTACATATGAGAGAATAAAAAGCTATTTTGTTCAGTTTAAACATTCTTAAACAACCACATTCAAAAATGGGATTTAAGTAATTATTTTTTTTAATCATTTTGTCTGAGCACATGTACATTTTATGCAATTTAATTTATAAAGGCACAACTGCTACTTATGCATTTTATTTATACATAGAAGTCTAATAAAATAACATTTAATTTTCCATAGGTCTCAGTATGTGTATGGAGACTTAAAATGTTAAGCGTTGCAAACACCAAAATTGTTTATCTGTGTTTTTATTTCATTTGCTGCATCTATATTTGATGCATATTGACACCTCTAATGCCTACTGAATTTTTTTTTCCTTTTGTATTTATTCGAAATTATATATTTTTGTCCAGTTTGAAGGGTGAACAGATGGTATGCCTAAAAACAATTTCCAATGTTTTTGAATTTGATGAATCTCACCTGGCCCACAAGCATGCCTCTGTCCAACTGCCTGTGTGTAAATCCTCTCAGAAACAAATATGTAGGCAATTGCCAGCTCTTCTTCTGTATCATCTGTTCTACCCTCCCTCATGTGTGTGATGTTTGTTGAAATTTGATGTGAAATGACGGCACCTTTCCCTGAGCCTTTTCACACTCCTCCTGACTGAAGGAAATCAGTTCTATGAGTTCTTGTAGCTAGTCACACGTGCCAGTATGGGAATCAATAATCTGAAATGTGTCTGTAATTTAGTTTGTGGATATTTTTGCACATCATTTAGAAAGCTGACACATTATTTTTCCCAATCATATTTACTTGTGTTTGCAAGCGAAGTACACTTTGCTGTAGCAGATTTTATGTAACAAAGAGGACATGTCATTATAATAAATTCTTTTTATTGAAATCGACCATTTGTGTGTTTCTGTGAGGAGCGCTTGTCGTTAAACCCGTTAAGCTGCAATTGTACTACATTTCCCATGATGCCGTGACGTTGTGGGCGAAGGAAACGAAAGCGAAGAAGCTTGTTGGCTTACTTGAATATAATTTGATTTTATCAAATAAACACCGCAGTTCATTAACTGGTAAAAATACTACAGCTTATAAAACTTTTTGTTTGCGGAATAGCAATTTTTGACTTGGACGAGCAGGTGTTGTCAAGCCCGAATCTCCTAAAATAAGGTAACTGTTAAATTTGGTATTAGCAAACGAGGCTAACTATCCCTCTTAGCTTAACGTTAGCGTTATTACAAAACACGGAGAGGGTGCGATTAAATATCTACTCGTCGTCTAGAATAACCACATACTTTATTTTCTTGAGTTTGTAATATATTTTTCATCGAATTCTAATTTCGGTGGGGTCAGTTTTTTTTTGTGTCGATATTTTTTTCTGGTTTTAATTCCGCTACTAACGTGAGTTTTACGTCGTCAATTTTTACACATCACAGTTTTTACTCCGACTTGTGTTTATGATCAACGGTGCCAGTTTTAGTTAATGAAGCTGCTTTACTTACGGCTTTACCCGTTCTGCTGTGGTGTTGTGCTTTTTCAGGCAGAGACATCCAGTGAATGGCAGAAAGACAAACGATGATGGTGTTTGAACTGCCAACACACTGAGTTCCCCTCCAGAAGACATCTAATGAAAAATTACTGCAACGTAACAGAATGTAAGAGTCGTTTCATTCAGTTTGTGTGTACTCAAACTTTTAATTTATTTGCTAAGCTATAAGCATAATGTGGAAATTAGGTAATTGGTCTCAATGTCGTCCTCAAAGTCTATTAGAATGTAATGCAAGAGATGCGAAATAAATAGACAGGAGCTTAAGTTTAACTGTGAAATCAGTTCAACTTTAGATTTTTTTTAATTTTTTTCACCAATGGAGCAACATTTCATTTTTAGTTGCAAAATGTTATTTAATCAAAATAAAATCTTCCCTTCAAATCATTTTTCTACATGTGCAGCACATAAGACATGAGCAAACTGTTTTTAGATATCATAGGTATGTGCGTTTTCTACTTATTGTGATGTAGAGAATCGCTTATCAAGCTTTCCTTTTACTTGTTTATTTTTTGTTTTTGTTTGAGGAGTATAATATTTTTAAACTGAATTATCTGTAAGGTTCAAATTGAAGTCAATAGTTAGATGTAGTTGCTCGTCAGTATTCCATATTGGATTTTTTTTTCTTTCTTTTTTTCCATATCTGACATGCCAATAGGTGGCTGCTCTTTTCAGCCAAGTGAAGGATACCACAAGGGGCAGTAATTGTAAGGAAATTTTAATTTATTTAGTTGAAAATAGAACTCATTTGGCAAATGCATTATGGCATTTTATCAGCATCTTAAAATGATTAACTTAATCCTGATTTATCCTACTAAGTGTTGCAATATGTTATAATTGCTATATATTATCAGAATTTTGAATATTTCTATTGATCAAACATGGTTGCAATGCAAAGTTTTTGAAGAATAGAAAAAAAATATGTAGTTAGAAATGTTCTGACTACTGAATTATTTTTTAATCTTTAGGACTTTAACTTTCTTTTTATCTCATTTGTAAAAATGTGTTGTTGTTTTTTTCATCAGATGCTTAAGATGAATAAACAGCTAATTTCAGAAAACATTCTTGATTGATTTTTTTTTATTATTATTATTTTAAGTGTGGATAGTTAATTTTCTGACCCCAAATTATAATTTTATTTGAACTGAATTGATAATGAGATTGTTAGAATAATTGCATATGCTTGCCTTTATCATTTTTTCAACAGCCAGTATGGAGGACAAGGCAAATGGTTCAGTTGACACCAAAAGGTATTATTCAAAATTAGCCGATAAATCTATTTACTTGATTCATTTTGTATTGGAAACTCAAGTAGTTTTTTTCTACTGTTGTCACAGTTTAGTCTGACTTGAGTAACCTTTACCCCACAGCCCGGTGGAGAACGGTCAGCTGCCAGACCCTTCCAACTGGGGAGTTGCTGACGTGGTCAATTATTTCAAGGCAACAGGGTTTGAGGAGCAGGCTACAGCTTTCCAAGATCAGGTTAGATTTTCCATCTATCTTACTCCATGTCAACTTGCAGATGTCAAAGCATCCAAATATAGAATTTCTCTTTTGGTCTGACAGGAAATTGACGGCAAGTCTTTGCTCCTGATGACGCGTAACGACGTCCTAACAGGACTGTCAATAAAACTCGGCCCCGCGTTGAAAATCTACGAGTACCATGTGAAGCCGCTGCAAACGCAGCACCTGAAGAGCAACGCGTCGTAGCACGGCCAACTGCCCCTCCACCCACCTCAGCGACAATCATCATGTCAGGAGACTCCAGGTTAGCTGCGGCTTCACAAAGACTCTTCTGCCAACAGAGGCACCTTGACAAGTTTTGAATGCTGTATGTTTTTTTTTTGTTGTTGTTGTTTTTGCTTTAATAAGCGTGGATCCCTAAACCCTGGTCTGCACACTGCATCCACTCAGCTGTTTACCCCTTCAGCCATTCTTATTTCTGCTGCTTAAGATATGTATTTTTGTGTTTTATTTAAGAAAAGAGATTAAGAGTGAGTATTCTGAAGATTAGATTTGTGTGTTTGTGTGGTGAATGTGTGTGCAAAGTAAATTAAACTGCAATGGGTTTTTTAAGTATTTGTAAATAAGAAGATATATAGTTGAAAAGGATGTATGTTCTGTTATATTTGAACACTTTGATACATGCAGAAAATTATTATGATCCCATTGTGTTTCTCTGAATTTAGTTTTTTTGTTTGTTTGTTTTAAACTGCACATCTGAGTCCATTATTTGTCCAGAGCATGTAACAATTAATCACTTTGTTTTCCAGGACTTTTATCTAAAGCCTCTTTGTTTCTTTAAACCAACTTTATTTAAACTTGAGGCTCTTGGTATGGAAATCTTTGTGTATATATTCTTACGTACCTACCTGTGGTGCTTTCAGCTTTGTCACCTAGACAGCTGTATTGAAGTGTTCAAGACCCATGTTTAAGTGCAACATAACACTGGAGTTTGAATATCTTGAGTCTAAAATTGATGATAAATGGTGCTTTTTTTCTCACCAAAGAACATCAGTTTGACTTTCTTGACTCTTTTTGTTTAATTTCGCACATCACATAGTTAGCTGGCAACACATTATTTATCTCTTTTACAGACCCACTCAAATTTCAGCCCATTTCAGATGATGTAGGGGGACATTAGCGATATAAAATGTAATATTTGGTCTTTGTTTCTAGAACATAACAAAATTGCAGTGTTACCCTCAGTGATAATAAAATAATGCATATAAATATCTGTTGGTAAAGTCTTACTCTAAAAGCTAAAAAAAAAAAGTTTAAAAAAATGCTAGCAAACCTCAAGAAACCATGCAATATGAAGAATAATGTGAAATTAATAAAGGCAAAGAAAATTACTTTGACTCTACAAACTATTGGAATATATCTTTCTAAGTTTCAGTAAACCGTTTCTCCATTTTGACTTCATTTTTGTTTAAGACATAAAATAATGTGGAATTTGTTTTGTCTTTTTTAACATTTAAGGTTAAATTTAAATAATTTTAGAAACATTTGAAGACCAAAACTTTGCTTGCATGCTCTGAAACATAAGATACTAAAAATTACAGCTAATGTGATTGTTTTGGGGGGTTTTATTGCTGTGTTCTACTGACATTAAGCAGATTTATGAAACTTCCAAAACTGAGGTGATAACTGAGATGTTGTAAAAGAACCCTAGGAGGGTCATCAAACATTATTCTTGTTTCTAACCAGAAAATGTGTTTTAAAATAAGCTTCTTAACATTATTAACCTGAGAAATGTGCACTTAAACACACAAGAAAACTGTAAAAAAAAAATGTCAGTAGGCTCCCTGGTAAAAGCAAAACAATTAGGTTTTTTCACCAATTGTGCTAAATATAGTCATATTTACATATCTCCAGGCATGTATTTCATGTCATGTATTACTTCTTCAGAGAACATTAGACCTTGACCCAAACCATTGTTGCAAATCAAGAAATTCCCAGTGGAAGTGGCTGCACTTATTTTTTTATTTTTTGGCTGGTCGGTGTTACACATTCAGAGTCAGAAGCAACTTTATTTACATCTTAAGGGACATTGTTGAATATATCATCAGATTTTCTATTAGTTGGATCAAGAGGTTAATACTGAAACCAGCAGCAGTGTCTTCAGGTATGGCTTTCCCTTTTAAAGTCTGGCTCTCTGCTTACGACACACTGTTCCTGTGATGTTTCCAGAGGGATTATCCAGAGGAAGAAACACCTGATCAAAAACAAAAAGATATGTTATCAATCAAATAAGGTTTGCTATTGTAAGAAATGATAGTACTTACCTCATCTTTGTTGTTTAGACCCATTTTTGTCATGTCTATGGTGAAGTAATGCTGGTTGGGCATGACAATCTCGATTTCCTCCACCTAAGAAGAGCATTTCTTGTGTTCAGTTTTATGCTACATATTGTTTCTGGTAATGTCCCACACATAAGAATATTTTGAAAACAAAACCCACTTCATACACTAACCATGTGTGTCTTAAATTATGCACGACAGTTACAACAGATTGCACAGCCATAAGTGTCTTTGAACAAACTGATTTGTTGAAGTGAAGGGCTCACCTCAGGAATCCTGTCCAGGGCCAGAACTTGTGTTTCATAAAGGGTCTTTTGCACAGATGGTGAATACTCTCCTCGACCGTAGGGGCCAGCAAATTTCTCAATAATTGTGTCTCTCACACACTTCCTACAAATGACAGACATTTTGTTTTAGGATTTATCTTTTTGAGTTGAAAATCATCTTTGTTGTGTGTTTGTCCCTGTGTGAGATTGATCCCACACAAAAATTTAAATAATTACCATGCAGCATCAAAGTCAACGTTCTGGACCTTGTTGTAGCGCCACCTAGAGTAAACGGTGGTGCAGAAAACCCTATCCTTCGCGTCTTGCAGCGTTGTGAAACGATCTCGGAAAAAGCCCTCAAAGCCAGACTGAGTGGTTTTTAGCACCTTCATGTCCTTCACGCCGCTGTGAACCACTGGAGTACCTGTGTGCAGAACAGAGTTGGTGAAAAAGCACAAAACATTTTAGATGTTTAGATGGAAATGGAGTCTGTCCCAAGCATTTGTAAGAATGGATAATAGCTGTAGATACACAGATAATCTTGTCAACAGTTTCAACTTCTACATTTTACGAGAGGTAAAATAATAATAGACTAGACCTAATAAGATCATGGTATCTATTTTGTGTCATTATCCATGCTAACAAAGTTGACTCAAGATATAAAAAGATATGTCTCGCACCTTAGCCACCAAAACACTAAGGACATTTTAATATAAACACACAAACAAACACACACATGCAAACATATTTCAATGATTACCGTTGAGGTTCTGCTCAACATCACAGAAGCGACAAGCCTCTGGGCTGTAGATAAAAGCATGAACATGTCCGACACCGTTCTGGAAAAAGAAAAAAAAAAGAGTGATTGTGTCTAAAAATTGGCCATTTAATCTTGATTATTTGAATACTTTACAGGTTGGTACAGTGGAAACAAGATTTTTTTCGAATCTTGTGTGACATTTTTTTCTGGAAAAAATAGATTTTTTTCAAAAGAGCAAAATGAAAAAGGTACTTAAACTTGCTCACACTTGAACTAATACTTTTTTGAAGCAGCTTTCAAGCTTTGTTGATGGGAGACCAATGTCACACATTTCTACAGATGTTTGATTTAGCTGAGGGATACAAATCCAGCTGAACATCATTGCAAGTTAATCAGATTCAATTGCTGGGGGAGAACTCAGGCTGACTGGATGCCGACAATTAATCAGAAGGTGCCCCAACAAAGTATTAGTGAAAAGGTGTGTACACATTTTTTTATTTATCTTTTTTACCCAATTGCATAAAATATTTGTCACAGTATATATGCAAAGCATTTCACATAAAGAAAAACCTGGATTTTAACTGGGGTAATTAGACTTTTGAGAGTTATTGTACTTTTTTAATTGTGATGCTAGTAAAATAGCAGCCAGAAAACAAGCTAAAACTTATATTTTGTCAGGGTCGAGGGACTGGATTATGGGTTTTACCTTCTCCAGTCTTCTCCAGGGCGCCTCCTCCATGTAAACCTTGGCCCTCAGGACATGGTTGAAAGAGGTCAGGAAATGATGGCAGAGATCCAGGGAAAATTGCTCAATAGTATTTACCTTAACAAATAGAATAAAAAGAGTCTGAATAGTTAGTTTTATCTCCAACAGGAGACATAAAATGCATACAAAGTGAAGCTGAAAAACTGCTATTATCACAACACCAGAAGAGGACAGAAAATTTGTGGATTTATAGTTTCATTGACTATGACAGTGATTATCATTTTTGTCTTCACTGAAAATTTAATTTATTCACTGGGAAGCAGTCAACCTTTAAAAAGAAGAAATGTCTTTTCCTCAGATTTCTGTTTAGCTGCAAAGCTCCACTAAAACACCATTACAAAGAATAATCTCCCCTTTGCAGGGAGTAAACCCAACATGCTGTGTTAAGAATCCCATTGGCTATAAACTCACTTGCAGAATGCCCTTTACCATGAACTAAGGTATTCAGTGACACACCCTTCAACATTTTAAACATGAATTCTTTAGCATTCCTGTCTCTGTCTTAAAATAACACATATTCTGCTACTGCCAAGAAAGTAAGATAAGAAGTATAATCTGCATGAAGGTTGACTATAAACAGCAGCCTCTCAACAGAAATCAAGCCAAAATCAAGAAAATATAATTTTTAACACAGCAGAAACATAATTTAGAAGCTGTTTTGAAAATTGGTGAGTTTATATCTTGAAATGTACTGAGAAGTACAGTGAAGCTGTAACTCACCCCTTTGATTTTGGCCAGGGCGTGGACAGTGTTCTTGATGGTGTCGGTGGGAATGATGTCTGAGTTGTCTCCGGTCAGATAGTCCTTGCGTGACTTGAGTGTTATCTCCACGTTAGCCTTCAGCTCAATAAGGTAGTGATGGCTCCCTTGTCTCTTGATGACCATCACCTTCACCGCATTCTTGCCGTAGCCTGTCCGCACAAACTCCACATTCTGCATTAATGGAACAGACTTGACATTTTCATCCAAATCTGCAAATGTACAACGCTAAATGTCTCATTCTCATGCTATTTAATGTCCAACCTGATTATTTTTCATCTTAAAGCTTTAATTTGTGCCTAAATTGTAGACTTGTTTAAGGAGATATTGCCAAAAGTTTGCACCTTATTTTTGCATTGACAAGTTTATTTGCGTCTCTTATGTTTTTGTAAGGTTGTAACTATTTCATAGTTAAAAACTACTGAAATACATTTCTTGACCATACAAGTTTGACATTGCTTCATAGGTCTAAAAGTTGCAGGTTATGGTTTAACCTTGAGGTCACTGACCCCAAACATGATTTTACCTTCACTGTTAAAATTGTTTATTTTTACACTAAGAGTAATTACGTTATGTAATTTACAAAAAAAAAAAGTTCTGTTTTCCACCTCTGAAATGATTACCTGATTTCCAGCGTATGCCATGTTGCTTTGTTCTCTTCCACCTGCTGCGTTTCTGACCTTGTCTGACTCCAAACCCCGCAAAAAAAAACCTCTTTCCAATATAGGTGCATTTTGTTGAGGGGGTGTTACCTTCTTTGTACTCACACTATTGGGAGTTCTAGATGGATTTCGTCATATTTTACATGTGCGCAATCGCACACACACCCCGTCACCCTTGCACATAGAGGCTCCCTTATTTTGTATTGATCTCCTTGTTTCCTAACTGAACTCTCCTCTCTGTGATATGCAGTGGCTCATGTGGATGGGCTAGCTGCCTGCTAGCTGACATCCTTCCATCCAGACTGCAAAGTAGTGGTTTTGCTGCAAACCCCATATTCTGATGCTGTGTTGATTATAAGAGGTAAAACCTGAAGCAGTAACTTCAGTGTAATAGAGATTACCTCTATTGTTTGTCCATAGCGGTTGTCTGTTACCATGGAGACAGTGCACAGGCTGGAGAAGAGACTTTGCTGACCAAGTCACTGACTTTTTTATTATTATTATTAAATTAATCTTAATTAATGTGCATTAAGTCCTAAACGAAGACCTTTTTTTATTATTTACTCTGAATATGCAATTACCTTTTACTCTCATCACATGTTGGTAATGATCTTTGTAATGGCATTTTTACTTATATAAAGATTTAAATATTACTGCTTAAAAAATGTTAAAAGATTAATCTTTTTAGATGTGGAGCCAAAAATATATAGTTTTTTCTGAAACAATAATGATAAAAAAAAAAAGTTACATTTTTATAGTACTTTTGTGTAAGTGAAGTGTAAATTATACAATAAATGTGGAAACTTTACTAACAAACAATGTTGCACCTGTTAGCTCCTTGATTCCTGAGGCAGGTCACATTTGATATGGAAAATTATGTTTTACTGTTTCTTTTCTTGGTTGGCTGTATAATTGTGTTCACTGCTTTAAATGTATTGTATTGACAATGTATATTTGCCTTTTCATATGCTAATGTAGTTTTAGAGAGTTGGTAATTTAAATATTATTATGTTGGTTATATTTGAAAACTAACAATAGCTTCCTATTGTGTCCTATGTGCTAGTACTGCGTTAGAGTGTATCGTACTAATTAAAATTAACTCAGTTCTGACCCACAACATTTGCTTACAGAACTGATTTGTTCACTTTGGCTGTAAGTTGTCTAATTATAAATCAAACACTGGAACTTTTTAGAATTGTCTTGGGAAAAGAAACTTTCAGTTCCAAGTAAGATCTACTGTTGTTTCTCAGCCTCAATAAGTGAAATGAAAGTTAACAACTTTCCCTCAGGTACACAGTGGTGTCTTTTTTTAACCAAATATTCTGTAGTTCACTAAACAGCAGCCTGGTTGCTAAAAATAAAAGATGATCAGGTGTGAACTTTAAATGTAAAGAACTCTAGTGAAGTTTAATAAAAGAAAAAGAAAGAAGAAAAACTTTGCTTGGTAGATGTCCCTAAAAAATACTAAACCCATGTTAAAAAACATGAATATTCAATTTATTTCCTTACACAGAACTTTCCTCTTCCCCTATCATGTGACCGCATCTTATGACTTCCTTTTTTGCATATCATTGCAGCTGTGCTTTCTTTGCTTTCAAAAACTCTGTCATACAGCTCACAGCCTCCAAACAGGCTTCAGACATTTTTTAAATCCACATTTAGCCGTGTTATTTTCAGCTAGTCTGCCGAGGATGGCCTCTCAACTCATCCCCTGCTTCCACATTACAGTCGTATTGTTGTGTTTCACAGCTTGCAGAAGTGACATTTCCTGCAGAAATGAAGCCGGTGAAGCTGTTGACTGGTGAGTTGATGTCACATTTTTCATAATCCTTTTGCTGTGTTGTGGTCACTGATAGTGAGGAACAAAAAGGTGAATAAGATGATCCCCAATATTTTCCCAATCTATTATTTCGGTCTGTTTTTTCCAGGTTTATCATCTACAAACTGCCCAAGTTCAGGATTGGGGAGGTTGGCAGTGGTGTGGAGTACATGTACCTGGACTCAGCAGCTGGTAGCTGGCAGAGGAGTAAATTTATGGTTAACACAACCCAAGGAGCCATGGCCAACACTCTGAATCAGCTGTACAAGGGAAAGGTCTACATGGTGAGATCTGCTGCTCTTCTCCATTGGCTAATGCTCTTAAGCTTTAAGGTAGACCCCCTCGAATCTGTAATGTACAAACAGGAAGGAAGCCGATATATTTGAATACATGGGTGTAGATATTTATTCAGCAGAGAAATTTCATAGATTTGTAAAGAAAATGACATTGGTTACAGTAAAGTTTCAACATTTCAGGAACTTCAGTTTGTTTGAAAGAATTGGATCAGAAGGTCCTCTGGATGTCTTATTGTCAAAGTCCTAGTTGTATGCTTGTGAAATAAGTTTGACACATCAGCTGTACAATCATAAAAAAGGGAAAAATATTGATCATCTTTTCCAAAAAGAACACAAGCGTACCTATTTATTCCATCAAAAAAAAATTTAATATGCATGAATAATCGAAGTTTCCTCCTTCAATTATTAATTTTTATTATTCATTTTCAAAACATGCTAAATTAATACAATGTCAGACAAATGTTTGAAAAAGTGTATTATCTCCTCAAATTTTGCAAAGGGGTATTTGCTGCCTGTTTCCTTCTGTTTCTGTGCCATTTTGATATTGTGTAAAGTAAACGCATAAAGTGAAAACAAAAGAAAATTTACAATCTGGTAAATATGTATTCACAGTACATACAACACAGTAAGTATTAAACTAGTTTCTCTTTCAGTCAAACAGCTCTGTGTATGCACTCTACAATGACGGTGCACCACACCAGAAATACATACATACCTATGGACACACTAAAGGTACAGTTAATCTGAAATAATTACAATTATACTTGTTTTATCCATTAAAGTATTTCACAGTGGTTTGGATGTTTGACTATATCCTTCATGTTCTGAAACAATGTTGTTGTTTTTTTCTGTGAAAGAACTTAATTTTTTTGACTGCAATGTAAAATGTGCAACATTAAAGAATCTGTTTAATTAGCTTTGCTTTATGTTTGTTTTGAGTCTCTGTTTTTGTGAGGGGTTTGTAAATGGTACACAGCAAAAAAAAAAAATGAAAAAAGTAAATAAATTTAAAAAAAAGGCATTTAAGGCATTGCTACCATAACAGCAGTGGTTAGTAGGAACAATGAACAGTATTCTAGGTTAAATAGAAATATCGACATCTTTATAGTTAACTTTGTTCATGAAGTTAACTGTAAAGTTAACTTTGGAGTTAACTTTAACTCCGAAGTTAAAGTTAACTCCAGACCAGCAGTTCAGCAGTAAAATGTTGTGATTTAGCAGTGAAGGCAGATCAATGTGAGAGGAAATGTCCAAAGATCAACAGACTGATAGCTACTGTTTACTCTGAACTCCGTAACACTCTGACACAACTTTAGTGGAAAGGTCTTTGCCGTCTTCGTGCCTGTTTGCATGTGTGTGAGCACAGGTGTGCTTTCTTGCCTGCTCAAGTGTGTGCTTTCATGCGTCCTGCAGGGGTTCTGCTCTTTGACCATTCTCAGGGTTTCTGGCTGTCCCACACCGTTCCCCATTTCCCCTCATTCCCTGAGCAAGGCTACCAGTACCCCTCCTCTGGCAAACACAATGGCCAGACTGCCCTGTGTGTGACCTACCAGTATTCGCAGTTTCTCAGTATAGGTGAGTGAGTGCGTCATGAAGCAACCAGTCCTGACTGCTTATAGTGTGTGTGTGGGGACAAATCTATAAACCTGACATGTACAGAAGCAACATTAAGGAGAGTAACATCATTATGTGGAATCATTATTAAAAATTAATAAAAAATATTACTAAAACTTATGTACAAATAGAGATACATATTTGTTTTCACTTTTGCTTCATTGCCATTAGCAGTTTTTTTTCTGGTTCCACTTCAAGTTCTTTCTTCCTCAAAATTGTAGTTATATTTGTAGAAGTAAATCCTGAAGCCAAATAAAACAGTACCAGCCTTTCAAATACCTTTTTAAAATCTGGTCAACTCTCTTTTTCTGCTGGGAAAACAATCAGTCCAGGCAAAACTTATGTCCACCTACTTTTAACCCATTTGCAAAACATAATTTAAGTATGAACAAAATTTAAGTATAACAAATTACAAGATTATATGTTGCGTTTTATAACTATTAGGAGAGGCATATTCAGTGAATTACATGTTTTATTGATGCTTGTTTTTTAAAAGTGTCTTTTAAAAACCAATAACCTATATATTTTCTGTATTAAAAATGTTGTTTTTATTGTTCTGATTTAATATTTTTATTCTAAATGTCCTGTTTACTCTGTGTACAAAATGTCCTCATTATTAAGAGAAACAAAGGCTTCAAAACATCCATCTTTGTGTAATCAATTTATATCTAAGTGAACAAAGTTACTGAAGTAAATGAACTTTTCAATTATATCCTAATTTAACTGTATGACTGCATATTTAAGAATTTACATGCATGCAGAAAATATACTTGTCAGGTTTGAAAGTAAACTTATTTTGTACATTAAAGTATTTGGTTGTGAATAGCTCATTTACGTTCACTTAGAATGTAAATGAACTATTCAGCTGCCCAAATTTACGCACAAGTTGTGAACCACAAAATATTTTCAAAAGATAAAGCACAAATAGGTATATGAAACTTCTTTCTTTCCATAAATGTATGACATACAGAAAGACTTTGTACTGCTACTATCACTTCAAGTTCAATTATTAATTTAGATACATGGAAATTACGGTTTGTAAATGTCATTGATTCAAGTAGTGAAACATGCACACTTTGGCAACCAAGTTATTGCACCTTTTTTATTTTTTTATATGTTCATTCTAACCATTTTTTTTGTTGTTGTTTTCAAGCTGAATTTTACAGGATATATTTCCCATTAAAAATTGTTTTTTTAATTTTTGAATTTTGAAAATTCTCAGATTTTCAAGTCTCAAAAACCTAGAATTTTAATCAGTGTGGGTACATTTTTGAGTTACTGTATAAAATTAGGCCTTTATATATTTCAAATCCTATTTCTGTTGTGAAAAAGATTGTAGTTACGCGTAGTTACATCTGTCTATTTTTTCTTTATTTTCTTCTGCAGCACAGCAGCTCGTCTATGTTTACCCACGTTTCTACAACTGTTCTGTCCCCACTGCGTTCTCAGCCGACCTGCCGCAGCTCCTCCAGCTGTGTGAGGGCTCCAGACCGCCACTGACCGCCAACAAGGGAGTAAAGGAACTGTTTTCTATCAGTGGGGACAAATTTGTCAGCTTTGCAAAATCTGAGCACTTTGTAGATGGTAAGAAGTTCTAAGTTTTTACATTTTGATCTTTAGAGATGTATTTGCTTACTTTGAAGGCCCAGAGTAGTTGGTCTCTTGATCTCAATGGTTTTCTCGAGATCCCAGGATGATGGTCTGATTCCATCCTTCAAATACATGCCATTGTGCATACCACAATGGCACGCATGGAAATACCATGAATAGATAATACATGTTCTTTGAGCTGTGTATACTTCTGTAAGATATGTTTTTATTCTTGATGGACCTGAGTTCTCTATCTGGCCTTCCTTCAGATATCTATACAGGCTGGGTGGCTCAGGTCCTGGACGCTGATCTTCTGGTGCAGACTTGGCAGACCCAAGGTCGAGAGCTGCCCTCCAACTGCTCACTGCCGAGGCACACCATGAACATCAAGAGGACTGCGCTTCCGCCATCGGTCCAGTTCGAATCTCATTACGACCACTCAAAGTGGTGTGTGTCACAGGCTTATGAGGACCAGGTGGTCTGCCTGGGGGATCTGAACCGGGTCAAGGCTCAGATGTTACGTGGTGGAGGGCTGATCTGCTCCTACAACCCTGTGATTTACAAGGCCTTCAGAAAGGCAGTGGACTGGTACATTAGCTGTTAAACAAGACTGAATTATTACTGAGGATTATTCAGTCATAATTCATTTACAATGTACACAGTTAAACATGAAGTTTACCATTTTAGATTTAAAAAATCTGTCTCATAAGTATCAACTAAATTTATTTTAACTTTTACCTGCTAGATTATTTTGATCTTGAATTGAGTAAGTTAGTGTGACAAACTCGCAATGCCCTTCACAATTATTGAAACACTTAAGTTGTGTACAACAGCCTTAAATAATAGTGATAGAGGTTTGGTAACCCTATGATTTGATGCAATCACTCTATTCTAAAATTTCTACATTTAGTTGCAGTTCTAGATTTTTTTTTTTACTTTTTAATTTTTTGTTCACTACGAAGCACAGCAGTAAGCCCTCATCTGATTGGCTTTTTTTTTTTGTTTGTTTTTTTGTGGCATTGTCAAATTATGTTTTGTTTTTTGCAGATATTGCTGCCAAGGGTAACGCAACCAGTCATTAGGTTTAGGGGCCAGTTACTTTTTTTACAGAGGGGCAGGTTGGTTAGGAAAATTTTTATTATTTTATAAAGGATACCAGCCTCTGGAAACAACTTTACTGTATCAAATCAGATTATTTTTGTGTGATGGCGTTTTTTTAAGGACAAGTTGAAACTCCATGACAGTGGAACTGGGCCGATGGGTATGAAAAAATAATAATATTTTTTTTTATAATACTGTAAAAACCAGCGTGAAGAAATTAATTGCATCATGTAACTGAATCCAGTCTGTCCCCGTTCAACATTTGTTTCTATTTTATTTGCGTTAAACAGTGCCTCCTGGTGGTAGGACATCGTAAAGCCGCCATGTTATTTTGAACATTGAGTTGAGGATTGCATTTCCTCTTCTGCACTGACCATGAATTCAGTTAAACAGTGGAGGCATTTGTGTTTTATTATGTTTTGCATGAGAAAAACTGAAACAAACTACCATTATATGAATTTGTATTTGATACAGCCATTCATATATCCTCATGATTTTTTTTTTCAGTTGAGTACCATGTTTAGAAGACAATAAATAAAATCATCCATCTTTGTGTGCCATCATGCTGTTTTCCAGCTCTCTATCTACATAGTGAATCCGTATGAATGTTCAGAAGATGCTAAGTGTGAGTTGCACCAACAACTTTTGCTCCTACATGTTGAAACAGAATGGAAGTGTCAGCAGGTGTGGAGCAATTCAGATTGTTAAAACATAAAGGTAACAGTGTTTCTTTCACTGTTCTGGTTTGAGCAACAAGGAAGCAGCTGAAACATGAAGGCGAGGCATGGGGGTGAGTTTCCTTTTCACGCTGACATGTGACACAGCAGCTTTTTCAAACAGGTTTGTAATCCAGTTTAAAGGCGAGTGAAGATGACAGCGCACGTAAGTGATATGTTCGAATATTTTAAAGAGAATAATAACATAAATTAGTTGTCTGAAGTAGAGGAAATGCTAAAATTTAAGATAAAGAAAGGACCTTTGAAATAAAGGATCGTTTTAACTCTATTTCCTTAATATTATTGGACTGTTTGCAAGTTTGGTGAATGACTGAGAGCTCGCAAAGTGAAAGTAGTATGATATCTATACATATTGATATTCTGAATAGATTTCAACTGTGGGTTTGACTTGTTCTTGTGAAGGGAAGTGTTGAATCACTCATTTTTATTAGTCCAGGAAGTGCATTTTATAGGAAACCAGAAAATACTTAAAATATTATAAACCCAAATTTAGGTAACTAGAACAACAGTCTTGCATATTTGCAAAAGGCTGCTCCATAACTTCTTAAGATAACATATAAACAAGGGAATAACTAAAGAGTTTGACTTCTAGCATGATGTGGTTAAAGGCTTAGTTGTCATTCAGCAGTTGCACTGTAGTATTTATGCAAAACACCCTGCATCGGCTTTTCAATTTATCATCTACTTCATAGTTAATCCCTCTTATGAATCACCTTGCTGGTGCTAAAATATTATTTCACCATATCAGTCAAAACTGTTCATGTGACTAGTAATTAAATGTTAAAATGTCAGGTTTGAGATGCTAAGATTCCACATAATTTGTGTTTTGACTATAAGTTTGATCCAATGTCTGTCTCAAAAGTTGTGGTGTCTTCTAAAAAAAAAACAACAAACCTCTGTATGTTACATCTTAGTAAGCAGCTTAATCACCACAACTAAACCTGAGTTTGTGTAATCAAGCCCAAGTATTTCCTTTTTGTAATTATGTTTGTTTTAATTGTTCCAGACTCTAATCAGGTTCCTCCTCAGTACTGGACTTCTTTTTAAAGTGTGTTATTCAGATGTGAAGTGCCGGAATGACAGAGGAGAGGATGTTGACTGGTCAGTGAAGATTTATGACAATATTCTTACCTCTATTGAGCTTAAACTGAATAAATGATCAACTATTCACATCTTCACCATTAGGTATATTGTGTATAAGCTGCCTAATGTGAAAGATGGTGGACTGTCGTATTTGTACATGGATGAGAGCACCGGTGGGTGGAAACTCAGCAAGGAGAAAATCGACAGTAAAACTGGCTTTCTAGCACAAACACTGAAACCTCTTCTTGACTTCTACACCAAAAAGGTGACATTTTATATAAAAAACAAAAACAAACGTATAAAATCAACTTTTAAAGGACATTGTTTTATTTCTCTATTCTTTTTTTAATGGTCAGACTGAAGGGTTTGGATACATGCTCTACAATGATCAGCCTCCAAATCCATACTCTGCTTCTTCATCATTCGGTCACAGTAAAGGTGGGCCCAATACTTTTCAACCAAATTGCACACAAAGTCCAGGTAGGCTGTCAAATTAACTCGTTTGTGCATTTATTTTATTTTTTTCAGGGGTTGTGATGTTGGATCGCAACTTTGGACTTTGGCTTTCACACAGCACACCCAAATTTCCAACATATCGCAGTACAGAGTTCTGGCCAAGCAGTGGAAACGCAAATGCTCAGACATTTCTTTGTGTTACTTTCCCCTACCAGCAGTTTAAAGAAATAGGTAAGTTACTGGAGAAGCTTCCTAGAGTTGCACACTAGATAATTTTTTTTTTTTTTTAAGTATTAAAATCTTTTAAATTATGCCATTTAAATCCTCAGGACTGCAGCTCATGTACATCCATGCCTATTCATTTGACTATGAAATTCCAAAAACGTTTCACAAGGAGCTGAGTTGTGTTGCACAGAGAACGTGCTTACCTAAACAAAAGCCCTGGTTTAGAGTGGGGAGGCTGAAATCAGCAGCAGGGAGCACTTTCACCAGCTTTGCAAAATACACACGATTTAAAGATGGTGAGTTTTGGCATTGATCCACAAAATGTTTGTTTTTTTTTATTAAGAAAACTTCTGAAGTTTGTTGTCTAAAACTGATAATGATCTATGTTCTGTTACATCCTAGACCTTTACTCTGGCCTCATAGTGAACGAAGTGTCCGACAACCTTTTTGTGAAGAGCTGGGGGAAGTTGAGTAAACCTCTATCCTCCAACTGCAGCTCCAGGCTCAATCATCATGTCTACAACGTAAAGGAAGTGCAGCTGCAGAAGAGGAAGGCCGTCAGTGACACTGTGGATCACTCTAAGTGGAGTGTGACTTCAGACGGTGGCTGGACCTGCATCTCTGATATGAACAGGGAGGTCAGTCAGATGAGTAGAGGAGGAGGAGCAATCTGTACTGAAGATACACAAGTGGGACAAGCTTTCAGGTCACTGATCTCAGACCATGAACCGTGCAAAAAGTCTCAATCTAAGGCTCATAAGAGAGAACTGTAAAGTCTAGTAGTCATGAAAATCAACCGTTTTTAACAATTGAGCATTGTTACACCAGGGGATTTTCTTTTATCAAATACTCTGAGCAAGTATTGTGTCAAATAGAGATATGTATGCATGTATGAAATCACTTAGAAAGCGCTTAGACTCAAATTTTTTGCTTTTTGTATTTCAATCATCATGTCTACCAGAATCTGAAATGGTATTAATGGGAGCCTAAAGAAAGACATGGTTTTTACTAAATAGAATTTGGGGATAATGACAGGGTTCTTATGTATGCTTACTGAGAATTTAATATTTATTATATTTATATGAATATCATGGTTTTGTCTTTTTCTTGTGTATAATAAGCAATAAGATATTTGTACAATATATTGTATTGTAGACAAACTGGAGATGAAAGGGAGGACCATTGGAAACTTCATCCTGCTACTTTAATTGCAAAAAAATGTATCACATCTAATGTATCTCATTCAAATGCTGTGTTTCATAAGATTTTTTTCTGTAATGTTGTATAATTTAAAGCCCAAAATTAATTGCAGGACATTAAACGGGTTGATCCAAAAATAACTCTGCAGGATTAAGAGCAATAATATTAAAGGAAGTATGATATTGACTTTATAATGGAGGACCTGCTTTTTTAAAAGTGATTTTGATGTTTTGGGATTTTATTTAAACAATAGTTGTACAGCTGCATTTGGATAAATATGTTATTAATATGAAAGATTTTACATTACAGATCAGAATGATCAGAATTATTACTTTAAATATATGAATTAAGAGTTTTTATTGTTTGATCATGATTTTAATGTCAAAATTATGACTTGAAAACTGAAACTATAATTTTGGAACTCAGTATATAATTTTGAAAGTCTGAATTGTGACATTAAAAGTCAAAGTTGTAAATTTAACAGTCAAATGTGTGACTTTTTAATTTTATCATTATGCCTCAAACTAACTCGGAATTATCACAATGGCGCAAATCAAATGCGCGTCATTAAAATGTGTTGGTTTTGGATCGTTTATGAGGTTTTCAGCGATGAGTGAGAAAGGTAGTACACCTCCTCACCACTAGAGGTCCCCCTCTTTTATTGCTAAAGTTTAATCTATTCACCTCTCATTCCAGGAAGTGAACGCAGTCGAACAAACAGCCTGTAAACACGTGAGATAAATACTCAAAACAGACCGCTGACATACGAAAGATGGATATTACAGAAGCTCCCAGGGATCAGGGCAGCAAGAAGAAGAAGAAGTCAATGAAAGCAAAGACGAAGGTTAAAAACATGGAGGTAAAGGAAGAGAGCAGCGCCGCGGAGATCCAGGCCGATCCGACAGCTGCGCTTCCCCCCACATTCAGTGTCTCCGAGATCAAGAACAAACAGCGGAGACACTTCATGTTCATGAAGCTCAAGCAGGAGAAGAGGAAGGTAAACAGAGTCTTCAGGGTCAAACTGTCCTCTATACTACAGAAGAATTAAAGTTTGTTTATTTGAAAAGTCACCCAGTGCATATCATGCTGTTAACACATCCACCTGTTAAAATGGAGTGTTGAAAATAACATGTATATTTCTGACATTTAGCAAAAACTTCAACTGAAGAAAAAAAGGAGAAAAGAAAGGGAAGCATTAGGTGACAAGGTGAGTGTTTATTATTATTTCTTTCTTTCTTACTTGTTGCCATCTTAAATTATAATCCAAGTAAGTGCATTCTTGTTTATTTTTTCATACCAGTCATTCACTCCATTTTAATCTATTTACAACTTAGGCGCCACCAAAGGAGGTCCCCAAAACGATAGAAAACCAGAGAGTGTTTGATGAGACAACAGTAGATCCAGAAGACGAAGAGGTTTGGGTTTTTGTTGTTTGGTCTTCCTATATGTATGTGTTTATTTTAACGAACATTCTTTGTTTTGTTCACTTTGCTCATCACCAGGTTGCTTTTGATGAGGGAACTGATGAATTTTCAGCATATTTCAATGGGCTGACAAATCCCAAAGTGCTCATCACCACATCAGACAGACCTAGAGGGGTGAGTGGCTGCGGTTGAGTTTTACTAGTTTTCAATGGAGTTTTTTTGTTTTTTTTTTTATTACAAGCCATTAGTAGTTTTGGGATTGTTTGCTATTCTAATTCAGAGCTAGTTTTAAAAAAGAAACTATATATGTGATGTCATGTCACCTGTAAGGTTGCATAGTGAAATTAATGTTGAAGAATGCAACAGTAGTATTTTATTTACGTAAAATGTAACACTTTTGATTAAAAATAAAAATTACTTTAAAATTTAGATTATGCAATTGAGATTTTAGAATCGTATACGTCAACCTCATTAACTGTGTCATTTGTGTCTTGCAGAGAACAGTGAGGTTTTGTGAGCAGCTGGCCAGTGTCATCCCAAGCGCCCATGTTTACTACAGAAGAGGCCTCGCCCTAAAGAGGATCATTCCCCAGTGTGTTGCCAGGGACTTCACATACATGATGGTCATCAACCAGGATCGCCTAATGCCCAGTATCCTGACTTCAAAAAGCACTTCTGATGACATGAGGAAATTCGTTTAGATACATTCAGTTTTTGTTCCCACTTGAATCATTGACTGTTTCTGGCTTCACAAAATGTTGTAAATTTATCCTCATCACAATATATGTCTAAAGAATCCAAGCTCAAAGAATATACTAGAATGAATATTTATAGAAATGTTGTTTTACTTATCATCTGGGTTCTGCGATTGCAAGAAACCCAAAGCAGACTGGCATAAAGTTTTTTTTTTTTTTTTTTTTTGTCTTTGTATTTTGTCTAATCTGGATCCTTAACAGTTATTTTCAGACGGTTTGGTTCTCTGTCACCTTCCTGACGGACCAACTGCACACTTCAAAGTCAGCAGTGTTCGACTAAGAAAAGAGATAAAGGCAAGTCAAATAAATGTATCCTTAATATTAATGCCTTTTGGGGGTACAAATCTGAATTCTCATCTCCCAAAACCTGCATTGTGTTTCCTACACAGTTTAAAAATAAGCTAGAATTTCATTCAAGTAGTTTCCATGCCTGGATAATTATGGAAAAATATTTGATTTTAGTAGTTTTTATCTGTCCAACTGATTAAATCTGCTATTGATCCATCAACCTTTTAATGCATCTAATGCAGTAAGTTGGTCAGTGAGTTAATCGATCCGTCAATCAGACGTAAGATAAATTTCATGTGAACTTTTCCAATTGGACTTTAATAATTGGATAAAAAGGGTTAAAAACTCTGAAAATTTTACATAAAAATGTGTACAAGCCCTGTGTTCTTGTGCTTCTGTGCTCTTTTCCTAGTTAAATACCATTTCTTCTAGTAGTTGAAGACAAACCTCAGCTCTCATACTGACGCACCGCTGTTCTGTTTCCTGTTTTTAGAGACGAGGTAAAGAGCCAACCGAACACTATCCAGAGGTGATTCTCAACAACTTCACCACCCGCCTCGGACACAGCATTGGTCGTCTTTTCGCCGCTCTGTTCCCGCAGAACCCTCAGTTTGTGGGTCGACAGGTCGCCACCTTTCACAACCAGAGAGACTTCATCTTTTTCAGATTCCACAGGTAAATGTTCGAGCTTGATCAGGAAGACATCCTTACATTTACAGGAATGCTTTTTGTTTCCTTTTTATGTGGATATAAGTAACACAAAATCTTAGATGTAGATAGTTCATAGAGATTTTTCTGTATGTCACTTAAGATGACATATTATAGTTATTAAATTATAATTATGCTTGGTAAAGCCAAGAATTTTTGATAATACATTATTTTAAGCTTTCTTCAAATTCAGATGTATTTTGTGGAATAGCATTTTAAACCAATGATCTGGGCAAATATTTTGTTTCCTTCCTTACTTCCAGTCTTTACCTTACTGATTGACTGTCTTCAGATTATGCTTTTCTGCATTATTATTTTTTTCATATTTTGTGAAAAATATCCACACAACATGATGCAGCCACCCATCCATTTCAAAGTTGAGATGGTGGTCTCAGGCTCGCAGGCGCCCCCTTTTTTCTCAGAAGTCATTATTTCGTCTCCTTTTGGAGTACAGAGTGGACTTGTAGCTCAAGTTGATACACGACATGTTTCACTGTGGATGGGGACATTCTCTGACCTGCACCTTCACAAGGTCTTTCTTTTTTTCTGGGATTGATGTGGACAATCAATCCACTAAACTAAACTAAACACCAACACATGATGCTGCCACCACTGCACTACGCAGTTTGGTGTCCTCAGGCTTGAAAGTCTCACCCTTTATCCTCCAAAACCAACAATAGTCATTATGAGTTAAAGCTTCCATTTCAAAGGACAGGACATGTCTTCAAAAATGAAGATCTTTGTCCTCTTGTGCATTGAATAACCTTTATATGTTGCTTTTAGAGTAATTGTTTCTTCCTCTTTGAGTGGCCTTTCAGCCTTGTTGGAATAAAACCAAGAAAATCTGACCAGCTTCAGCCATCATATTCACACGATCTTTTGTGTCATCTTTTGTGTCATTTCTCATTGTGAGAAATGACTTTTTTTTTTTTTTAGTAGTAGATCTCAGGAATTGGCGTCTCTACATCATATTCTGCTTCTCCTTAACAGTCGGTACTCCATCAGGGCAAAATCTTTACTGCTGACACTTAGTGAATTTGGTCCTGGCTTTAGCCCATAGACTTTAGAGTGAGACTTTTCAAAGTTAGATGTAAGTGAAGGTCCTTTAGGAAAGTCTTTACACACATCAGGTTGTCTCTCTTTTCACAACTTTCCAACTGCTTCCAGTGCTGGAGTTTTCAACCTGTCATAGTGTGTGTGATTATTTTACCCATCAATAAGTAAAATGACCATAAATTAAAAAAAAAAAATGGAGTCAAGGTCAAATGGCTTAATTTATTTTAAATGAGGTCACATAAACTAATTATGGTATTTCTGTAAGGTATATCTTCAAGAACGAGAAGAAAGTTGGTATTCAGGAGCTGGGACCTCGCTTCACTCTAAAACTCCGATCTCTGCAGAAGGGCACCTTCGACTCCAAGTATGGAGAGTACGAATGGGTGCTGAAGGTGAGTCTGTTTAATAAAAAAGGAGCTTTAATTGACATTTTCATATCAACTGGATTTGTTTGCTTAAATCTGCTTATCTGTTATTACAATCTATTAATAGTATTTTAGGATTTTAATGAGATGCTACCTGGAGAACACATCAGTGGTTTTATTTCTTACTGTGACACAAAAATATTTTCATCTTTCAGCGCCACGAGATGGATGCCTGCAGACGGAAGTTCCAGCTTTGAGTTGGACGTTTATTGGTCAGAAAAGATCCCGACCTAATGTCCTGCAAATATTTATGGACTTACACAAATTTGCTTCATAGCCTCCGATTCTTTTTGAAAGAAACCTGTGTTAGTTGTACAAAGATCCAGATGCAGCTTTTAGTGATGAAGTGATGCTATGTTGTCTGGTAACAGTTCATGTATACAGTTATATTCTTTTATGACTTTAGTTATTACCTGAAGATGAGTTTCAGACTGCAGAGTTGAGCTAAAGTGAGAGAAAGTACAAGACTTCAGACTTGCCTCTGAGTGATAAAGTCAACACAAAATGTGCATCTTTCTTTTTTAACCTTCATGTTTGTCTGGATCAAGACTGACACATTTTCAAGTTTAATTATGTAAAAAGTACAAGTAGTATTTTATTGGAAGAGGGTTTGTGTTATTCTCAGAAACAGGCATTTTAACACAAAATAAACTTTCAATTTACAAACCTTCAGTCTGTTCTGAAGCTCTGTAAATGAAAAGAATCAGTTTCGGTGCTCGAGGGCCGGCATCCTGCACGTTTTAGTTCTCCCCCTGGTAGTACCAACAACCTTTTCAGCATGCCAGTGTTCTTCTCAGGCCTTCTAATGAGCCTGGTGCGTTAAACCAGGTGTGTTAAACCAGGGAGAGAACTAAAACATGCAGGATGTCGGCCCTCGAGGACCGACTTTGGGGACCCCTGCTCTATGGACTAAATAAGGCTCAACATCTTCAATATACTCATCCTCCACCAAACTGAGGAAACTCATTTCGTTTGGTTGGGTCTTGTTTCGAATTAAGAGTGTAGATAAAGGACAAAGCTTAGACACTGCAATGTTTGTCTTTTTTAGCTCGACAACTTCATTACTTCTGATAATTCCCAAACCTGTCACGCTTTTCTCCTCCTGTATACTCAGTTATTGTGCTTTTCATTGTTCAGCTATGGAATAATTTCAAGTTTGTACTTGCAGAGGTTGAATTTATGAAAGATATTTTGCCCCTTTAACTACTAAACTATGTGGATCATTTTTTTAGTCATCACAATTAGTTTTATCTTTTAGAACATTTCTTACAGGTGTGCTACAATGTACCAGAAGCAGATATTTATCCATCTTTGGGAGATAAAATTAGTAAAATTTTATATTCTAAACAAAATACTAGTAGGGCAAAAATCCAATGTTTTCTACATGGATTTGAACGCATCAAATAAACTTTAAGTTGAAGAAAATTTGACACCTATGTTTTTATGCGTTAAATTATGGTTCAAACATGACGTGCCAACATCAAAGACTTGGTCATTAACACATTACAAGTGTTACCAAAAAAAACAACATTGAGCAAAGTGATAAATACTAAAACTTAGCAAAGATAAAACTGAAAGTTACTTTGAAATATTGCAGGGAAAAATGGGGCGGCTTCAGTAGTATTAGACATTTATCAGCATGACTGCAATTAAAGGTATGTGTTAACATCTTTTAAAAACTGGAAACAAAAGCAGCAAACATGTAGATGGAAACGCAGATCAAACTAAATTTAGATTGAGTCACAATGAACAGGAACACTTTAAAGGAAGTTACTAAGACATGTCTGAGCATGATGAATTATCATCACCTTGAGGATTCATCCAGTGTCTTTCAGTGTAACAGATAGTGATAACATCTCACCAGGACTTGCATTTCTAAAGAAGTACTTTTCTTCAAAGTCTGACAAATGAGGACATTGAACAGTAGCTTCAAGCTCCAAGTGAGGGATAAAAACTTTGTGACAGCAGAATATTCCAGAAAATTGGTAAGGTTCATATTGCTGCAGTAACTGGCCCGGAGTTTATTTTATAAGTGTTTTCTCCAATCTCACTTCATAGTGAAACAAGCCGGTTTTAGTTTGTTTTACCCCTAGTAAACCAATCTTTCATTAGAAGAGTTACCATGTAAATGGCATCAAGAAGTATCTGCAAGAACAACTTGCTTTAAAGTTTAGGTTGTCTGTTCTGTACAAGAGCTTTGAGTTGGATAAAAGTCTTAAGATAATGAGAAAAAGAGAACATGAAGCTGCCCGTCTAAAATGTGGAAATAGTTCAGTTTTATTAAGGCAAGAAACATTTACATTTCAGAAGGCACATGTGTTAGTTATATGCAGGAAGGCTGAGGCATTTCTAATGCACCGAAGAAAGAAAGTGTGTAATTCTTTTTAAAGGAAGGTTAAAGTTTAAAAAGGCTCAAGTTAAAATTCCTGGCCCAAATTCCCAAAGACTCCTGAGACGATTCCAGTCCATTTTGCAGGATTCTGCAGCTCACCTCAATGAGGCATGTAATCCAAAACCTGGAGAAAACATCATATTAGTAAAACATACAATGTTTAAAACAAATGAGACATATAGCAAACACTCTAAATTTTACTGGGATAAACTTCAAATGGATTAACCCTTCTATAAGCTAATTAAATGGAGCACAATCACACATTTTGGCATCTTTGTTTTAAAATTCTCCAATAAACTACCTTTTTATTTATTTTTGTACACAATTCTAGTTTTCATATTTTACTTATGGTCTTAAATAGCCCATCAACTTTTCAGGTCCAGTGTTTTGGTAAAAGTAGTTCATTTCAAAAGATGATTTACTAATACACATCTTGGCATTTCAGAAAACTCATTCAACATGGATTTGAGTAAAAACAGTTTAAGTAACAAATAGTAAAAGTTGCTAAAAACGTATTTATTTTAAACCATTTTTATTTTAACCCTTTTATTTCTATGCCACTTTAAAAACAAAGCTGAACCAAAGTACAACACAAAATGAAAATAGTAAAAAATAATGTTAATAAAAATTTGAAAGACTCTTTGTAAATACAAAAACTTTTAATAGTAGTAATTATGTGGTTTATTAAAAAAGGAAGGATGCCAAATTGTACACGTATAAAATACCAAAGAGAAAACGTTGACTCTTTAAAAAACGAAGTTTTGCTTGAATCAAAACTAACAGTAAAACACCTGGCTGCCATAAAATCAACTCCTGTAAGCGTCCATTGAAAATCTTGAGCTGATAAAGCATATGCTCGTACTCACAGTGGTCGCCCGGTCCGTCAGTACTATAGGAAGGAGCAGACTTTCTGCGGTCTGAACGGGTTGTTGCTGGAAGACATGCCGGTGAGCAGAGGGTCCTGCTGGGCGTTCTGGAGGCAAAACTGCTGGAGGTCCGCTGCGGCCTGCGAGACCTGGAGAAAAAGGATTTAAAATGTAATGAACTGTTTATGCCAAATGAATAGAGCTCCCGAAACCTCACCACAAGTCAGACCATTTCGACAAAAACAGCAACATTACAGAAACACCGAAATGACCGAGAAAGACACACGCCCTAAGAGCGACTAAATGTATAAAACTTACCTTAACTCTGTTTATACCCGCCTCAAAGCGCAACTGTTGAACAACTTTCTTCATAGCAACAATGTTGGATGGTCCCGGCATAACTGCGATCTGGAATGGCTACGATATTCAAAATAATAAGTGTGGAAAAGTTTACGCAAGCTAGTCGACGCTAGTAGCTACCAAGCTAACTTTTTTCTTCTTCCAAGGAATAAGCTTCCGGTTTTTTTAAAGGCGTGCTCGCTAGTGCTGCATTCACGTGTCGTCTGGAAATAAGGTACTTTTTCAGATGTTTTCACTGCACTACTTATCTCGTTATTTTAAATTAAACATCTATTCTTGGTGTATTCCATGTTTGACAGTTTTGGGTTTTTTTTTAACAAATATTAGTGAAATAAAATTAGTCATGCTTTATGTTAACTTTATATCTAAAATCTCTGTAGATTGCATATTAGTAGAGCTAGTTTTGCTATATTAAACATAATTACTAGCGTTACTTAACATAAAATCTGCTCTAAATATTGCTTTCAATTACAAAACGATTCATATTTAAAAGTTTTATAAGAAACTGTTTGAATAGTAATGTTCAATCCCACAGCAATTAAATGTGCGAATTACAAAAAGCAAAAAAACATTAGAGCCCCCTAGTGGTGAAGATGCATTTGCTGATTCAAAAGTGCAAGGATTAAATAAAACCCATAACAAAATTGTATTATTTGAAAATTAAGGCAACTCGTTCATCTTATAAGTTGAGAAGTTTTTGTTGTTTTTCCCCCCACATGCTGCTCTGTCATCCCGAGCATCCAGGGCTGGCACTCATAAAAGAAGCACAGCTGGATGGCTGAGTGTGTTTAATTGCAGCAGGTTGTCTCCTGGCAGTCTGCAGCAGTCACAGCGCACGCAAACGCAACTCTTTCGTAGCAAACAGTCCCACATTTCAACAGTTCAGTATTTTACTGCGTTTCTTTCTCTGAACCAGACTGGTAATGGAGCTGTCGTGTGAATCAGTGAGATTTACAGAGGACAGCATGAGACCGGCCAGCAGGAAGGTAAATGCTAAATCTCTTGACATGATATAAAACTGTATTAAGTAAGCAAATGTCAGGGGCTGTAAACTTGATTGTTAATTTCATTTATGTGTAGCTTTTGGAGCTCCATGTGCTGTTTGCGCCAGCTGATCAGTGGGACATGAAACTCAATAAAGTCCCAGCTGAAGCTACAGAGAGCTTTATTTCTGCTGGCTTCATCAGGTGAAAGTGCTTGAAATATTTTATTTCTATTATCATTCAAATGATAACAGTTTGTATCAAACAGAGGTGTGATTATTGAAGCCATATATAGCTCCTGGCAGAAGTATTTATTGAACTGTGTCATATTTTATAACGGAACAAGTGTTGAGGCATTTGGTGGGATTTTGCATGCAGGACTATAAAGTGCTCTATTATAGTGATGTGGATTCACCTTAAATTTTAGTAAAATATATATAGAGTTTTAATTAGAAAAATAAACATCAAGCGATTTGAATCCCTTTACACTGCTCTGTTAATGACAGAAATAATAATTAAAAGCAACAATCTTCCACATGCATTTCAGATGTTCAGTATTCTACCTTTATTTTGTATGCAAAGTTCAGTTAGTAAAAAATGATTTAAATTAAAATTTTCTGATAACTTGGAAATTAGAAAGAAATTTAAATATGTTGTTAATGAGTGTAATATTGACTCTATTTTAAAATAATATTTTTTTACTATTAAGTTGATCTTTATTGTCATTTACAGCATGAAAGAATAACGCAATGCAACAAAACATTGGACCTCAGTTTGGTGTTGCCATGAATATAATAGTTTTTATTATCAACTATTAAACAGTCAATATTAGCCTATGTAAAATTGCTAAAACATTCATTCAACGTAGCCAGGATTTAACAATTTTACTAAACCCCTGACTGGTGCTCATATTGTGTCCTCGTTCCTGGTGACATTAGGGTTTATCCTGAAACCACCCTGCAGACTCTGAGGGGTGAGCTGGCTGCTCTGCTTGGCACTGAGAGGAGCATCCATAAATTCTCCTTCCTGAAATGCGTGGGCCGCAGTCTGGCGCTGGTGAGTGCAGCTGACAGTTAAGAGGCCTTTTGTAGGGCTGATCGTTTCACTGCGCAGACAGTGCCCTATTCAGGCTGAATACACTGAAGGCTATAAAGGCTGTGAATGGGGAGCATAGCAGCTTTACTGCTGCGCTTCTTACACTGTAGTTTTTGTCTTTTACAGGTTAAGGGCAAACAGGAGACAAATCTGAAAGTGAAAACATTCGCCCCACCGTATGTACGTTGAGTCCACGCGTCTTATTTACATCCTAATGAGTTTATTGGTTTCTTACTTTAAATAACTGCGTTTGCTCAGTCCCTGAAATGAGCCGTTGTAACCTGTCGGCAGGCGGCTCAGCCGGAGCTGTACCTTCTGCCCACAGGAGAGGCAGACAGCACTTTCTGCTCTCAGTCCTTCACCATGGATTCCAGCAGCACCTCCCCAGAGCACCAGGTCTGTCTCCACCCCTCCAAGATGTGCAGCGTGGCAACAGGGACAAAGAAGGCCATTAAATCCCCCCACATCCCCCAGTGTTCCCAGCAACCAGATCCTGTATCTGTGCTGGAAGAGGAACATGAGGATGAAGAAGATGAAAGCAGCTGCAGCAGCTCCTCCTTAGAGGATGAAGCTCCAGGCTTCATCAGGAGAACAAAGCCGGAGATCTGTGCAGGGAAACCTCAGAATCAAAGGGTCCTAAAGCTGGTAGCACTTAGAAAAGGTATTAAAGCAGCCATTCATAGCATATTGTCAACAAGAGTTTATACAGTTGTACTCTGTATAAAAGAGTTATCAAATAATTAGATCTGTCCGCACATAAAACATTAGCTTTTTAAATATTTATGAATTTTTTTGGTGAGAACGTACTGACAAGTATTGCTGTCGTGAAGGAAAATAAATTTTTGATCACTATAACGTTATAACATAGCTGTATTAATTATATGAATGTGATACTTTCCTCCATCCAGAAGCTACATGTATGGAAGTATCTTAGCATAATCTAATATAATCTCATCTATAGCAGTTTTTGTCAGATTGCATAAGTAAAAAAATAGAAGAAGAAATAGTTAGTATTCTATTGTATTGACCCAATTTATTAAACACTGAACCCCTCATCTTTTTAGCTGAATTAATATGTTCAAATAATGAAAATGATCCACTAAAAAACATTTCTCATGTCATATGCTGTATTTTAATTTACACTCATCTGGCTGCAGTGTTCAATTTTAGGTTTGACTTATAGTTTGGTTTGCATTTTTTAGCTCATTAACAAAATGACATTCTTTAAAGAAAATAAAACATTTACTTTTTGTATGTCTACAGCATTAGAGATATGTGAAGCTAATTCAGCCCAGGCGGTTTGGTCAGCAGAAACAGTGGAGACCTTCCGAAAGACAACATGTCAACCCAAAGACACACATTCAGGAGCAGCTGAGTCTCTGGAAGACCAAAGTTTAGGCTTTTTGCTGACAGACAGGTACCATATGTTACACTTGGAAGACTCCATTTTTTTTCCTCCAAATGAAACAGTAGTCATTATCTCCAAATGTTTCAATTTTAGTTTCATCAGACCACAGGAAATGTTCCCAAAATTAAGGTCTCTGTTGCTGAGTCTATAGTAGCCAACTGTAATCTTCGGAATATACATTTTCTTTACAGAAGAAAAATGCATGAGGTTCTTATTTTTTGACTGTACTTCTATGTTTTAGTGTCGGAAACTCTAAATGCAAAGGTCCAGACAGAGAGAAGACCACCAGAAATAAACCAACAAATGGGGTAATATGCAGCCGTTGTGAGACTTCTTTAAAAAATATATAAACATGTCTGTTTCAGTCAGTATTTATGCTGTCTCTAAATTTGTTGGTGTTTTAGATGTTGGAAGATCCAGCAATCATGTCGCAACCTATTCAGTGTACAGCTTCACCCCGAGGTCCAGACTCGGCCTCCAATAAAGCAGTTTCTGCTTCGCTAGATTTTCTCTCCAACGGTAAGGAATGGTCAAAGTGTTTGAGCCAAATTCTTATGCTTGGTAATTGAACATATTTCTTACTTGTAAGGAGAGGCACTAATGGAGGAAATCAAAATGGTGAGAGAGGAGAGGAAGCAGCTGGAGTGGACAAGACAGCAGCTTTTGAGAAAGGGAAAAGATTTGTTGGCTCAGAACCAACACCGCAGGAACCAAGGTGGGATATCAACATCTAAGTGGAAACAAAGTCAGATTGAGTGCAAAAAACTGTTTAATTTCTTTCCCTACTCCACTAATATAAAGCACGAGACAGCTGGAAAAAGAAATATTTTGAAACCAAGAAGACCACAGCACCATTGGAGGAGCATCTGAGAAACTTGAGGCAGGAACTGGAGCTATTTCACAACAAAGTTCTGCATCAGCTTCAAGCCAGAGAGAAAGCAAGGCGACAGGGGAGGTCCTCCAAGAAGGTCCAGTAAAATCCCATATGCCTTGTTGCACCACATAGATAACATTATTACACATATTAGGAACAGATTCAATTAAATTAACAACTTTAATCTGAGTACGACACAAAACGACCTGGCCAGGTGACTTCAAATGCTCATATAAGGAGCATGAAGTCCAGGATACCAAAGGAAGTTGTCTTAAAATTTAATCACACACCAGTAGCATATAAAATTGCTGAATGTTGTCAAAAAACATTCAGAATTACTAGAACATAAACAGGGGGCAACAGTGGTGATAGTGACAGGAGTTGGTCTCCCTATCAGTGGGTTGCTGGTTCAAACCTCCACTATGTCAGTCTCAGTCATTGTGCCTGCTGCCAGTGTTCAGAGGGCAGCTGTGGCTACTAGCCAATAGCTTACCCCATCAGCATGGGAGTGACTGAATGAAGGGTGAAGTGCTTTAAGCCCTCTGGACAAGTGCAGGCCATTTATTGTAAGCAATTAAAATTATAATAAAAATTGAAGGAAGATTTAATAAATGAACAAATTTAAGATGCAATTTATTGCTTAGTATAAAATCTGGACATATGTTACATGTTTTAAAGGGGTGATTTTGTGTATTTTCCAAACACCTAATGCCTTTTTATAGCACCATCAAGTAACTGTTACCTACAGTTATAAAAATGCTGAACACACACACCTTCCTGCTTTTATTTTGAAACTAGGAAATAATGAAATTCAAACAGGTAATTTTACTAAACCTGTCGTTTTTATGTGTGGGTTTTCTAGATCAGGATATCTTATTATACAAAGAATATATTGAGGTGGATTATTGCATGCTACTAAACATACAGTATTTGAAGATTATTTTTGTTCATCACAATGAAATGTGCCCTGTAAACAAATTAACTCAAGAGCAATATTTCAGAATGAGCTCATCATTCAGATCATGAAGGAGAGCTATGAGGTCGACAACCTGAAGAGGAAAGTAGAAAATGCCAAGATGAAGCTGATAACAGAGATAAAGGTAACAATCAGTCCAGTCTCAATGAAACAGGTGGTTGGGTTTATCTCTGATGTGTTCTGGATAAAAAGCCTTGCAGATCTGGGAATTGACTGTAAAACAAAATGTGTTTTTTTTTTTTTGTTTTTTTTCCCCTACAAGTTGAGGAAGCAGGCTGCTACTGAGCTCAGAGACCTGAAGACCGAACTTGCCCAAAAAAAGAATCAGTCCTCTCCTTCCTGGACGGACTGGAAACACAACATGAGACAAAGCACAAGTTTAAAGCAGCTTCTTCATGGATGTCAAGAGGACTGCTCTTCCTAGCCTTTAAACATGAACTAACCTGCCAACTAATACTTGTATGAACTGGATAACACAATTTTTTCCTTTTGTTTTTGATATTCTTTCCGCACTGTGTGTTTTTTCTACAAGAATGTAGCACCAGAGAGTCCACTAGATCAATTAGTAAAAGCTTTATTAAAGAACCAAGTAAACAAGATTACAGTTCTTGGAATGGTAATCAAAAATCAGTGCAAATGTGATTAAAATGATTGTCTTTGTTACTGAATCATAATTCACTGCATCTAAAGTAAAAGGCAACGTGCAAAAATCATCCCTGAAGTTGAATAGAGGCCACGCCCAGTTACCACTATAAAAGATGTTTGGAAACCAACCGGATCGAGCTCAGTAAGAAGCTCCTGCTGGAGCATTCAGTTTATCCCAGTTTGGATCCTAACAGCGCATTCCACATCAGTGCGGTCTGCTGCCTGGCTACAGGATCGTCACTGTAGTCCAAAATGTTACCGTTCCACATGCCGATGCCTCTCAGGCCTTTGGACATGACGTAGTCCGCTTTGGGGGACAGACTCTGTGGGTCATCGTACCAAACCTGATGGGACTGGCCTGTCTCATCCTGAATTAAGCAGTGAAACAAAGAATAAAATAGAATTTTTTTTTATTTTTTCTGTTTGTTTAAATGCATTGTTTTAGGAGTATGGATTTAAAAAAATGACACCTTGTAATAGAAGTAAGGAGCTTTTTGTTCATCGTCCCACAATCTGCCGGACGACGTTGGGCTGTTGAGTTGCTTCATAATCCATTTGTATGTTTTTTGTTTTCCCGCTGCATCACTGCAAGGAGCTCCACGGAACGGGACTTTAGGTATGTAACAAATCCCCTCCTTGGGTAAAACAGAAAATAAAAACAGAAGCGTTTTATTTTGTTTCATTAATAGGCAGGTTTTACACAATATTTGCCATGATGCAAAAAAAGAAAACAATAAAACCCACGTCACCCGCAGTTTTTAAGAAAAAATATAGTGATTTTGTGTTCTATGATTGAAAGTTAAGCCTATATTAATAGGCTAATGATAATGTTAGTCAACATTATCATTGCTGACTAATAAAAAGAAGAAAACTAATAGTACTCAAATATTTTCTTTAATCTGTAATGCACTTTGCATTTCAATGGGATTTTTATTAAAACTTTCCAGAAAAAATATTGAGCCAGTACCGTGTTTAACATTTTAGATCAAGATTGGAATAAAATACTTGATTTTTAAATTGTAGTTTTTTATTTTCTGTTATTAACTGAAGGCAGCTGCAAAAGGATGCCACAGTACTATGAAATATTTCTCGCCAGATAATCCTCACTATAATTGATTGATCATTAGCAGCAAATGTTCCTACTGAGACTTAGGACAAATCAGTAATTAACTATAAAACTCTACTAGTGTGAAATGTGTGTGCTGATATAAATAATTAGACTGATCTCTCTTGTGGTAAAGACAATTATTGATTTATCTTTGAAGTAAAGTATGCTGAACGAAAACACAATTGTGAGCCCAGAACCATGTAATAGCAGGTGGTCTGCCACATGGTGGCAGCGTAGGGAAAGGTATTCATTTGTTGTGAACCGACATTAAAAAAGCTTAAAGAACACAAGACTGGACATATAATTTGCTCACTGGCTTCCAACAATTTTTCCATTTTGAATGTATGTTTCTTTTCCTCTGGCTTTTCTTTAAAACATTCTGAACATTTAATTAAAAATAATAACCTAGATTAGTTTTATCATGTGTATATTCCATAAATCATAAAATATCACAACCATAAATTTAGCTTCTAAGCAATATCTTATAAAATAAGTAAAAAGGAAGCACCCCCAAAGCATGACGATGTTTCCATCATGTTTCAGTGTTAGGATTGTATTTTCAGGATGATGTGCAGTGTTATCAGAAGTGTGCAACTTGTCATTAAATATTGCCATACCTGAGAAAGGTTAACACATGGATAGTCATAGCCGTACCATGGCACTCCCATCAGCAGCTTATTTGAATGAATCTTCAGATCCAAATAGTCATCATAGGCTAAAATGGACAGATAAAAATTATTTCCATTGGTTCACATTAACAAGGTGATTGGTTCTCAATCCTAAATGTGCATCTGGACATAGAGACCTTTAAGAGTTTGGTTGAATGGGGCATTTGCCATTGCAATGCAGTCTCCAGTGATCTGGCTCTGCTCATCGTAGGACATCACAAACACCAGGTCACAGGATTTGGCGATGGTGACATAATCATAGCAGCGCTTGTCGATACATTTTGGTGACCAGGCGACATCAAATGAAACCTAAAAATCAGAAAAAAAGGAAATGGTAGGGGTAAGCTGGCCATTTTCCATGGAAATAGAAATGGAAATGGTTCACCAGACATTGGCGAACCATTGCTGTTCTACCTGAGAGCCTGGGATTTCCCTGTGGAAGGTCTCTGTCGTCTCGTTGACCAGTGCTGTCAGAGCGTAGTACTCTGGAGAGCCGTCTTCCACTGCTTGCTCAACGTCAATGTTAATCCCGTCCATGAACTGCTTCTTGGCCAAACTGACCTGCTCCGTTATCCATCTGGTCCTGTTGGCTTGGTCCACAATGTAGGGAATATGAACATCACCTATGCCGCCACCACAAAGAGACATGCAAAGACAAAGACAACACGTCAATAAGCAAATATCAAAACATATTTGTAAAAAGGAAAAAAACAAAACTGCTCTGAAACAATGAATGTCGATACAGACATGAACTTTTTCAGACTATTAAGGCAAACCGGTGTAAACTCACTTACCTTTGAGGACAACTCGTGCTCCTTTTGAGTGAGCGAAACACATTAGCTCAGCATCATAATTCCCGAAGGCGGCCACTGTCGTCACCATACTCCAGTTGTAGGATTTCCATGTCTTTCCCCCCACATCAAACACAAACACCTAAAATCAAAAACAGTTATATTGATGATTATGATCAAGGTGTCTTGCAAACAAAAAACTAATAAGAGAGCAAAACCAAATGCAGTTTCTTGAAAATTTAATACAATGTAATTCATTAATGTAGTGTCAATTCACAACAAAACTCCTTTTTCCACAACCAAAAACATCAAATGAATCTAAAACATAGCATATCATACTGAGCAAACAAAGTATTACAACCACTGAAAGAAAAGAGCAAACTGTCAAAAACCTCTTATGGAAGAAAACTCTGCTTTCTGACATTTAAAATGCATCTTTTAAACATTTTTTATCTAATTTTAGTGTTTTTTAGATGTAAAACTATGTTTTAGTTTAGTGTTATTAGCTTTACCTTTTTGTCTTTTTTCAGAACTTGTTCTTATTAGTGCTTGTGAATGTTGTCTGAATAGATGTTTTTTAGAGTCAAAACAAATCATTTAAGAGGTTTCTGACATTTTAAAATGTAAAAACCCCATATGTGCCTTCCCTCATATTTCTTGAATTCACAATTCTTTCTTAGAATACGAGGAAAAACAAAGATTCACCAGATTTTAGGGTAAATATTTTTACAGTGAGGGGATACAAGAATGAAAGAGACATACAACTGAGACAATGGCACAAAAAATAAACGTTGCAAATTCTTACATTTTACCATACCCAAGACTTACAGAAAACCTTAAAACACTGAACCGAATCTATATAATCAGATAAAACCCGAGTTAAACCACTACATGTTCACATTCCTGAGCCAATGTTAGCTGCAATGCAGAAACACGGATGTTTAAAAAGAGGAACTTTATACATCCCACCATCTCAAAAAGAACTTTTGCAACTAAACTGTCAACTTTTCTCATAAGATCTGTTGAGATTAGGATGCTGTTTACACCCCAAGTCACTGTGTTTTATCCGAGCTGCAGAATAAAGTCGTGTTTTATTAATGTGAACATCATAACCTGCAGGTTTTTGCTTCAGGTGCCCTGATAGAAGGAATCCATTTTCTGAAGGTACAGAAATCAGTGCAAAATTAACAGAGAATCTAGTACCTCTGGGCTTTAAATAATAATATTAACTGAAAAGTTTGGTTCAGAGTATCATTCTCAAAAAATCGTATTTTGTCATATAATTGTTAACTCGGAAAAAACAGACTTGTTCTTCTAGACAGAAAAGCTGATGTAAGCAATGACACTTCGCGGGAGGTGTTTTGACACAGCGTTACCTCAAACTCTCTCTCTCCCCGGATTGGCTGACAGAGCTCCGGCCTGTCACACGGACACACGCCGGAGCCGCTCACTGCCAGCAGAACCGACAGAAACACAGCGAATGGCAACATTGTGTTGGTCCAAAGCGAAACTGCAGCAGCTTGTGGTGAAGCTAGCTGATCCTGTGAACTTTTTGTACGGAGTACGAGATAGGACAAAACTCATCCTGTCGCTAAAATGTCAATTGAACATCGTGATTGACATCGATATGTTCAGTAGCCTATATATAAACATACATTACCTATCAATGATTATTTGAGATAGTGATTATCAAGTCTGGATTGGAAAACTAACTTTAAGCTGTGTGGGCTTTGTTACTAAATTTCTACATAATGAATAAGCAGGGGGTCAATGACCAGTATAAAGTAAAATATAACAAATGCAACAAGATAGCCTGCTACTTTTCTCTTGCTGTATGGAGCATAGAGGTACACAGCACTGTTCCTCACTCACCTGTTGTTTCACACTGCTGGTCAGCTGGCTGAAATAAGCCTTAAACTTTTTTTTATTGCACACATAGAGGACTTGTTTGACTGTTTTGGTTAAATTGTTTTAAAAATTCAACAAACAAGTTGTAAGTGGCATGTCGGTTAAGCAGGGTGGCCACATGAGCAAATTACCTGACTAATTAAACAACGTATCATGAAAAGGTATTTTATTGTCTACAATAAGCATGTTTACTTTAAAAGTACTACTTCATCTTATGGGAATTTAGCTTTGTTGAATAATCAATGTAGCATTAAGTAAAAAATATATACATATCCACGCAAAATACTTATTAAAATATTGTTTGACAATTTAAGATTCATTTGATTTAAGTGACATCTGATTCAGCAATAAAAACTACAATCCAAGAAGCTACGCCTGGCAGGGAGCCTTTATAGGAAACTATATCAAAAACAGATAATGTAAAGATAACTGAAACCTTGGTTTAATCCATTGTGCAGGTTTAGCAACTTCCTCCCTTATAGTTTGGTGCATTTTTTACACTCAGACACCAGAATGCAATGAAATGTTCAATTGTAATGAGACGTAGTTGCACTTCTCTTCTTCCATTTAATAAAAGTTTGACAGTGGATATTTGAAAGTATTTTTAAAAGCATAGTTGCAAAGCGGTGCAGTTGGCAACAAATCCCAGCTGGGGATTTTTTGCATGTTCTCCCTGTACAGAGTCCAAAAACATGACAGGAAATTGTCCTTAGGTATGAGTGAGTTGTTTGACCTGTGTGACTTGTCCAACGTGTGCCCTGCTTCTAACTCAATGACCACTGAAGATAGGCACGACTCTGCAAGCATAAGCTGCATAGACTATGCACGAATGGAAAAGTACGTTTAATCAGTAGTGAGGGAGAATAATAAACTCTTAATAGGCCTATAATTTGAAGTTGATTATTTTACACAAACTCTAAAGAGAAATTTTTAATTATTTTTTTATTTATCAGAAATCTAGTATGTTATTGACCAACTCTTCTGCTCTCCCCAGATCATGTTGACCCATAACTTTTGACCCATGTTAGACAGTAATACTGATAAAATGCAAATTTGCATTTGTTTGAATGCCAGATATCAACATACTGACTGATCCAGATTAACTAGATGGCTGTCTCTTTTCACAGCACAGTGCAAAACCAAAATCCAAAAGGTTGGAAATCCTTCTGATCACAGGCAGAGGACGGTTTTGTGCAGAGATTCTCATCCTCAATATCACAAGACAGAATGATCTGAGAAAAAAGGGTTTGTGAAATAGTAACGTTTTGCTCTTGCTAACATTTTATGAAGAGGAGTAGTATGCAGTTTTTCAAGCAATTAGCCTCTAGTCCTACTTTATCATGATATTGTTTAAGTAATATACTTACTCCTTAAGACAACAACAAGTACAAACAACATCCAGTGTTCAGTCTAACATCTTCTGGCAATCTTGAGGAGAAAAAAAATAAACTCATGAAAAAGGAAAAAAAAAAAAAACATAACTTAGAATATAGTGAATGGAAAAAGAAACATATCCAGTAACCTCTGCTTCAAGTTTTAACACCAGGTTTTGACATTCATAAATATTCCTTAGCTGAAAAAAATAGGTTTGAATTATTTGTTGAGAATGACACCCCAAGGAGAAAGCAGAATTCAAATCAGATTTAGCTTTTTTGCCAGGTTTGTGCTCACAAACAAGGAATTTGGGAATTTGACTTCTTTTCTGCTTTGATCTCAGTGAAGACATTTATATATATATATATATATATATATAAATATATAAATTATAT
>CAEFZX010022879.1:0-18346 GCA_903066825.1 Alfaro cultratus | reverse complement strand
AAGTTAAACTAGTTTGCTAAATAGATTGTAGCTAGCTATTTAGCAAGTTAAACTAGCTTGCTAAATAGATTGTAGCTAGCTATTTAGCAAGTTAAACTAGCTTGCTAAATAGTTTGTAGCTAACTATTTAGCAAGTTAAACTAGTTTGCTAAATAGATTGTAGCTAGCTATTTAGCAAGTTAAACTAGCTTGCTAAATAGATTGTAGCTAGCTATTTAGCAAGTTAAACTAGCTTGCTAAATAGTTTGTAGCTAACTAGTTAGCAAGTTAAACTAGCTTGCTAAATAGTTTGTAGCTAACTAGTTAGCAAGTTAAACTAGCTTGCTAAATAGCTTATAGCTAACTATTTAGCAAGCTAGTTTAACTTGCTAAATAGCTTGTAGCTAACTAGTTAGCAAGTTAAACTAGCTTGCTAAATAGATTGTAGCTAACTATTTAGCAAGTTAAACTAGCTTGCTAAATAGCTATGAGCTAAATATCCTGCATCAATGCACTGTGGGGATAAACTGTTGACTTTTATGGATTAACCAATTAAGAAAAAAATGCTTAATTTATAATTTATATTTTTATTTAACAAAAATTTTAACCAAGTGAAGCAAAAATTGTCCCTAACGGAGTTCTGGGTACGATTTTTTTCTTTTTATTTTAAATGCAAAATGTATTTCTTTTTTTACAGTTTTGGCCTAATTTCTACTCTGACTATGTTACTTTTTCATCAAATGGCCTTTTTTGAGTCTGTATACTCTACATAACTAACTATTAATTGATTACCAAATTAGTTGACAGTTATTTAAATAACTGATTAATCACAACTAATTGTTTCAGTGTTTTAAGGTAATATCTGGAACAAACCAGTTTAATCAGTGAAGCTTGGAGGTAAACAGTCATCAACACTGACTGTGAGGTTGAGTTTAGTACTGAAATACCTTAGTGATGTCAGGGGGCAGCAGGTTGGACGTGTCTTTGAGGCGAGAGATCGAACTGTGACAGAGGCCTCCGGTCACCGCCATTAGAGTGTTAAAGTTTTGCAAGGCTCTCAGTTTCTACAGGAGGAAGAAAAAAAGCATCTTAAACGATTTGAAAATGATCCCATGACTCCCTGCACTGCAAAAACACAAAACCTTACCAAGTATTTTAGGGGTTTTTTTTTCCTAGTGGAAATTTCTTAGTACACTGGAAATTAGACACAACTAACTTATAAGTAGCTTTTTTTAAATAGGTGCTTGGTTAAATCAGTAATTCCTTAATATTGATGAAACATTACTAGTTCCACTGATATATTCTACTTATGCTCCCATTTTATGAGTGAAATAATCTACCAGTGGATCTAATTATTTTGTATCTTGCTATTTTTCATCAATATTAAGAAATTATGTACTTAAAACAAGCTCCTATATCTTGCTGAAAAGTTACGTCTAAATCATTTTTGTCTTATTTCAACTACATTAAGATGTTTGCACCAGAAATTCGACCAAAATATTTGATCAAATTTTGTGTTTTTGCAGTGTAGAAGTTACAGAAGTATATTTCTGGTTACCGGAGCCACAAGTACGTTAAAAACACCGCAAAAACACAAAATCTTAAGTATTTTTTGTCTAGTTTCAAGTGTAAATATGTTAGTACACTGTAAATAAGACAAAACCGACTTAGAAGTAACTTCTTAGCAAGAAATAGGAGCTTGTTTTTGGTCACCTTAATAATCATGAAAAAGTACCATTTCATAAATGAAATAATCTGCCAGTGGAACAAGACTTTTTTTTTCATCAATATTAATAAATTATTAACTAAAACAAGTTCCTATTTCTTGCTGAAAAGTTACTTCCAAGTCAGTTTTGTCCTTTTTCAAATTTTCTGTTTTGCAGTGTAGAAGTTACAGCAGCATATTTCTGGTTACTTGAGCCAGAAGTGCAAAAATGAAACACATTATGCACTGCAAAAACACAAAATATTAAGTGTTTTTTTTCTGTCTAGTTTCTACTGTAAGATTTAGTGCAAGAATCTGACTTGGAAGTAAGTTGCCAGCAAGATGGGATCTTGTTGTACATCAAGATCTTTAAAATATAAACCAATTAATTCCTTAATATTGTTGAAAAAGTACTGCTTTCATTGGGAGATTATGTCACTTATAAGAAAAAATTTTCCTGTGTTGTAAATGGAATAATCTGCCATTAGAACTAAAACTTTTTCATCAATATTTATGAATAATTGAATTAAAACAAGCTCCTATGTCTTCCTGAAAGGTTGCTGTGAACCAAGATACTTGCACCAGAAGCTAGGCCAAAACTATTTGGTAAAAGTTTGTGTTTTTGCAGTGTGTTAGTTAAAGTGGTATGTTTCCGGTTACCTGAGCCACATGGATGTACTTGGTGAAGACCTGGGCTCTCTGCTGGGCGGTGTGTCTGCTGAGGATCATCAGCTGGACCCACTGCGAGACGCCGTTGCACATCATGACGGATCGCTCCAGCGCCGGGTTGTCCCTCACAGAACCTCGCACCACGTAGCTGCGGTAGTCCAGGAACTGATCCGAAAAAACGCATCGCATTAAAAAACAAATCAGCATCTGAAACTGTTCACAGATTTTACAGATGACTTTTCAGTTTCTATCCTCTAATCTGTGACTAAAAGAGAAACGCAGTCACTTTAAGATGCTGCTGCAGGATAATCTCACGCTGAAAATGTGTGAAAACGCGCCCTTTAATCTGAGCACATTCGCTCAAAAAGGAAAACTCACAACTTTAGAAATAATCTGCAGCAAAATCCCCAAAGCCATGCTTAAAGGCACTCATAAAGATTCATATAAAATACATTTCTTTACTTAAATAATAAATGAATTAGTCTCTAAAAACCTTTGATTAGTAATAATCAGTAACTTCCTAAAATGACCTGAAGCAGAGGTCAATTTCTCCTGCTCACTCTTCAATATGGGAAAGACATGAGAGCATCTTGATGTTATTGAATATTTTAGCTTGATGTTTCAACACATCATGTTTCTAACTAAAGGAGTGATTCTGCTGAAACGATTAATCGGATTAATCGTGATTATTCAATTATTGAAATAATTGTGAACTAATTTAGCTATCGATTAATCGTTAACTGGAGTATACAGATTCTAAAAAAAAAAGACAATTTAATGGAAAAAAACAACATAATCAGAGCAGTAATTAAAACAAAACTTTACAAAAATGCAAATATTTAAGATAAAAACATTTTGTCTGTAAATATGTTTCACCCAGAAATCCTGAAGTTGGAAGTTTTAGCTTCACTTGATTCAAATTCTATGAAAATATTTCCTATTAAACACCTTTTGTGATCCAATCATTAATCAGAAAAACAAACAGATCAGTTTGTTTTTACGCTGTTCTGATGTTAAGCAGAAAGAGCTTCTAGCAGGTTGATGTTAAACGTATTTTCCTTAGCAGCAAATGATCAAGCGTTCACTAAAATAATCCTGTTGTTGCATTTTAGGTAATAAAACATTTATTTCTTATTTGAAATAGCAATTGGTGTATTTGTTTATTTACATTTTTTATGTATTTGTAATATTGTATAAAAATGTGGAAGTGGTTAAATGAGAAACCTGCAGAATGTGCCACTTTTAATCTGATTAATCAATAGAATAATCGCTATAACAACCGATTAATTGCTAGAGTAATTGATTATTAAAACAACTGTTAGTTGCGGCTCTATCTTGGCTATATTTCTAGTCACCCTCCGTTGGAGCCTCTGGTCAGCCATTTTCTAAGCTGTGTGCTGTTTGTCCCCAGAGAAGTGACACAGATTATGGCATTAAGGTCATTCAAGGCTTTGCGGTTGAGCAGATGTTGAAATCAAACTTTGTGCTGCACCTTCAACCAGGTGGCACCGAAACTGATGTCATTTTACATGAGAGAAAGCAAAAGAAAAAGTTAATATATAGTTTATAGTGCGGCCCGGCGGCCACTTGTTTTGGCCCCCAACTTCAGTTCAAGAAAGATATCAATTTGTTTATCAAACATTTTATTTCTAATCTGCGTGAAATTATTATTGGCATCATTTTCTTATAATAGAAAATGTTATGTACAACTAACTAAACAAAACATTTATAATAAGTAGAACCGCCTCTATCCAGAGACTCTGACTGGAATCTGACTTTGCTGCATCCAATTCAGCTTTTACACTGCAAAAACACAAAATCGTACCAAATAATTCTGGTTTAGTTTTCAGTCCAAATATCTGAGTTCACTTGAAATAAGACAAAATACAAACTTGTTTTAAGTCAGTAATTCCTTAACACTATTGAAAAAGTGTAGTTCCATTGGCAGATTATTCCACTTTTAACAAATTTTTCCTGCATTACAAATGGAATAATCTGCCAAAAAAACAGAACTTTTTTATCAATATTACTGACTTAAGCTCCTATATCTTTCTGAAAAGTTAGTTCTGTCTTATTTCACGTGTACTACGATGCTACTTGGTAAGATGTTTTTTGCAGTGTATGTTTTCCATTACATTGGCTGAATATTAGCAAGAATTTTGAAAGAAATCCTGTTCTTATAATTCAGGATAAATTTGCTCAAACGAGTCCAAAAGCAGACGACTTTCTTTTAATACAGCAATAACAATAATTTCTTACAAAAATAATTTTAAAAAACTTTAACAATTGGATGATTTTATTTGCTTGATTTTAGTTGTTTTTTTCTTTGCCAGGGAATAATTTTGACTCAATGATTCTGCACCACGTGACAAACATTTTGGAAACTCCTCACATAAGGCTTTCATATGAGTCAAAATCGATAATTATTGAATAGTTTTTTTGTTTGTTTTAAATGTCTGAAATATTGCCAAACTGGTAACCTGACCTTCAGTTTTCTCTCCACGCCGTTGTTTTTTTAACTTTTAAGCAGTTATGAGGCGGTGGGGGAACTAGAAACTGCTACACAAGTTACTCAGAAGGTCGTTGCTAGGCAACAAAGTTGGGGGGAACCTGAAACTGCTTCTTTCCCAGAAGGTTGTTGCTAGGCAACCAAAGAGCGAGTGAGTTAGTTGATTCCACCAACCTCTCTTAGTGGTTATGGATAAGAGTTCAGTAAATGTGGAATATTCTGTGAGATCTATTATCTATTGATACTGATCACATGTTTATCCCGGTATATATTGTTATTGATTTGTTGCCCAGCGACAGTAGCCATCTGTTTGCACCGCCACTGAGCTGCAAACTTACCGAGACGTTGCAGAAGTTTTTGAACTCCAGGTAGCTCAGGTGCTCGGCCATCTCATCGGGCTCCATGTGGTCGAATATTAACGACACCTTCCTCTTCTTCACCGAGGGCGAAGGCGCCTGCGATGCGTTCACATGAGGGTTTCTGGGAAAAAAACAAAACAAACGAAAGAAGAGAATTAGGACAGAAATAGACAGAAGTTTTATTTATAGAGAGTTTTCAGACATGCCCAACTGAGCAAACGACAACTCCTGCAGTACATGGTGGTACACTGCAAAAACACAAAATCCTACCGAGTATTTTTGTCTAGTTTCTAGTGTAAATATGTCAGTTTTGTCTTATTTCAAGTGTATTAACTTACATGCAGCTTTTTAGATAGATATAGGAGCTTCCTTTAACTCAATAATTCCTTCGTATTTATAAGAATCATGAGGTTATTTCACTTATAAGACGTTTCTCCATGTTAAAAGTGAAATAATCTGCCAGTGGAAGTAATAGTTAATATTAAGAAATTATTGACTTAAAATAAACTCTTATATCTTGCTGAAAAGTTACTTCTGAGTTAGTTTTGTTTTATTTCAAGTGCACTGAAATATTTCCACTAGAAACTAAAAAAATAAATGCTTTTTTTGTGTGTTTTTGCAGTGAATGATGTGTTCCACACTGCAAAAAACACAAAACATTACTAAGTATTTTTGGTCTAGTTTCTAGTGCAAATATTCAAGTACACTTTAAATAAAACAAAACTAACTCACAAGTAACTTTTCAGCAAGATATAAGAGTTTGTTTTAAGATAATAATTCTTGAAAATGTGTTATAGATCCACTGGCAGATTATTTAATTTATAACAAGACATCTTTCCCGCCTTTTAAGTGAAGTAATCTGGTAGTAAAACTAGAACTTTTTGATCAATATTCAAGATTGCTGACTTAAAACAAGCTCATAGATCTTCCCAAAAGTTAGTTTTGTCTCAGTTCAAGTGTACTGAGATGTTTTTCTAGAAACTGGACTAAAAATACTTTGTGTTTTTGCAGTGTGTCTCTAACAACAGCATGACTCACAGGCAGGAGGTGTCGATGAGCTGCGAGTGCGTCTTTTCTCCGTCCAGCCGGACCAGCTCCCACAGATCCCCCATGGTCTGTTCCAGGAGGGGGTCCTTCTCAAAAACAGCCGGGAACTGGCTGATCCACTGCCTTACCCCCGGAGACCAACACAAAACATGTTTACGACTTGCAAACCGAGCCGGAGGACCATTTCTGCCGCTGCCCTTACTCACCTGACCAGGTGGCAGATCTGCGCCCGCCTCAGTCCCCGTTTGTCTACCGGACAATCCTTATAAGTGACAGGAAATAGAGTCAAAGTTTCAAACCTGAATGAAGGATGTGAATGTGAACTCCAAGCTGCTCTACAGGAGTCCAAACAAAGCGGCGGCTGTTTGCTGATCTGATTATAACTTTCTAAACATGTGATTTTGGAGCGGAGCTCCAGTCGGTCCAGCAGCAGCGGCTCAAAGGATATAAGGTGAGGAGTTTCTGGACGAACATCTGAGACGGAACCACCCAGCTGTGCATCATCAGGGTCATGTGGACCAGCTGCGAACCGCGGGAGCTGGAGGTCCTCCCCTCCGAATCTGGGAAGAAAAGCACAATGATGCGTTTATTGGGATGGATTTATTCAAAATGGGACAAAGTAGAGAACAGAGATGTGCTGAACCAGCTAGCTAAAAATGCTAATTTCCACCTGTTCTCCCCCTAAAACATGAAATATTAAAATTCAACATGTAGCAATACAAAACATGAAGAGAAATGAAAATAACCACCACATAAACCATCAAAAGAACCTGCAAAAACACAACATTTTACCAAGTGTTTTTGGTGTAAATATCTTATTACTCTTGAAATAAGATGAAACTAACTTATAGGTAACTTTTCAGTAAGATATAGGAGCTTGTTTTAAGTAAATAATTCCCTAATATTGATTAAAATATTAGCTCCATTGGCACATTATATCACTTATAACATGGGTAAAATGTTTTGTTATAAGTGGAATAATCTGCCAATAGAACTGGTAAAATTTTTTAATAAATATTAAAGAATTATTGACTTGACAACCTCCTATGTCTTGTTGAAAAGTTACTTGTAAGTAAATGTTGTCTTATTGGTAAAACTTTGTATTTCTGTAGTGTATAATGTGTGTCGCACTGCAAAAACACATCTTGCCAAGTTTTTTGTCTGGTTTCTAGTGCAAATATCTTAGTTCACTTGAACTACGACAAAACTAATTTATAAGTAACTTTTCAACAAGATATAGAATCTAAAACTGAAAATATACCATGATTTTAGTAACTAAATAAACAGTATTTAAAATTTCTCTGTAGAGAGCTCATTTAAATTTAGGACAACGCTGTCTTTAATTCAACGGTTTTCTAAAATATCAGATTTGGAACGAAAATGTCCAAAACAAACAATAATTGGAGGTCTTTTGTGACCTCTGCAAAAACAAAGTATTTTTGGTGTAGATTCTGGTGCAAGTGAAATAAAACTTATGAAATAAAACAAAATTATCTTGTAAATAACTTTTCAGCAAAATATAGAAGCTTATTTTAAGTCAATAATTTCTTAATATTAATGAAAAAGTTCTAGTTCCACTGGTAGAATGTTCCAATGTCCCGTTACCTAGCAACCCCAGCCCAGCCCGTTACCTAGCAACCCCAGCCCAGCCTGTTACCTAGCAACCCAGGTCTAGTTCTACTGGCAGATTATTTCACTAACAACATGGGGAAACTGTCTTAATATATAACTGAACTAATACCCCAGTTGTACTAGAACGTTTTCATCAGTATTGAGGAATTATTGACTCCCACATCTTGCTGAAAAGTTACTTGAAAGTTTGTTTTATCTTATTACAAGTGTGGTAAGATATCTACACTAGAAACCAGGCCAGAAATAGCTGGTTAGAGTTTGTGTTTTTGCAGTGTAAGTGACAGCAGATCTCCAGGTGTTTGTATTTTAGTTGAGCTGATTGATTTGAAACAAAAAGCAGGAAGAGTTTCTGCATCCCATCTAAACAAAGCTCGATTGTATGAAAACCCCGTCTTCCCCGTTTTTGTCTCTCTTACGCTTCGCTTTCTCTCCATTATGTAACCTTGTTTTGATGGCGACTAAAGGCACATGACAAACTGTCGGCACATGTGAGTGTTTGCAACAAAAAGCAGGAGACGAACCGAAACAGTTGAGGCAGCGCTGGATGAGCTCGTCCAGGCTGGCGGCGCTGGCGCTGGGCGCAGAGCCGGGGCTCTGCAGGGCCTTGCTGATGTCCTGCGGACTGGGGCATGTGTTCCTCCGGCGCTGGACCAGCTTCCTGCTCTTCGGCCCTCCGGGAGTCTCAGCATTGGGTTTCCTTAGAGCGAGACAGAGGATTTTAGGGGGGGATAGTGAGCAGCGGACAGATTTAGAACATCTGTTGTCTAGAAATAAGTAGAGCAACTTGTGGCGAGCTCGGCGCGGGTCAGCATGTGCGGAGGCGCAGCGCCCCACATCAGATAAAATGAGCTGCATCGCTGCAGCTCTCTGAGGCGTCACGCACAGAAAGCAGCTCAGCTGCAGACTCTGCAGAGAGACACTGGTTTGGTTTCATTATTCTAAATCACACAGAAAAGCCAAATGAAAGAGAGACGCAGCTTTTAGAGGTTTTTAGGTTTATCTACACGTTTTAATGCTCTGCAGAAACATAAAACAAAGTATTTTTGTCTGGAAATTTCTTAGTACACTCAAAGTAAAACAGAACAAACTTACTAATAACTTTTCAATAACTTTTAAATAGCTTCACCTGCAGCTTATTTCACTTACAACGTGATAATTTGCCGGTGGAGCTAGAACTTTTATTAAAATCAGTATTCAAGAATTGCTGACTTAAAACAATCTCTTATATCGTCATAAAAAGTTACTTTTAAGCTAATTTTGTCTTATTTCAAGTGGACCAAGATATTTGCACAAGAAACTAGACAAACATGGTTGGTATGATTTTGTGTTTCTTTTTTTTAGGCACTGCAAAAACAAAAAAAGTATTTTTGGTTTGGTTTCTAGTGCAAATATCTTAGAAGTAAGAGAAAACTAACACTTTTAAAACTTTTTATGAGGCTATAGCAGCTTGTTTCAAGTTCACAGAAAGTTCTAATTCAACTGGTAGAATATTCCACTGCGCCGTTACCTAGCAACCCCAGTCAAGCCCAGCCCGTAACCTAGCAACCGACTTCTAAATCTACTGAAAAGTTACTTTTAAGTTGTAAATTCTAAATTTTGTCTTACTCCAAATGTGTGAAAGTACTTGCACCGGAAACTAGACTAAGATATTTGGTAATATTTTGTGTTTTTGCAGATTTCAGGCTAGAATTATTGAAAAATTTTTGCAATTGCTGAGGAAAACAAATTGAGATTCAAGCATGTTATTTTAAACACGTACTTCATGAAAACCCAGTCGAGCTTATTGACTTTTAAATGAATCTGATGAGCTACGTTGCAATCCGGGGGAGCCCGAAAAAGTACAAGTTACGCCATTTCTGGATGCCGTTGCCGTGGCAACACGTCACACACACACACACACACACATGGAAACCTCGCTAGTGCAATTCTTCTTGTGAAATACTGGAAATACAGTCCTGTTTGAAGTTATTGGCTCAGCTCTGCCGAGTCACGCAGGATGAGAGTCGTGACGTTTCAAGGTCTCCTTCACGAATGCCCGCTTTTTTCTGCGCGTCGTGATTAGATTTATGCTTCCTCTTCAACATCCACATGCGCCGTTGAGCAATGTTCGACTTTATTTCGCAACAACAACTCTCTGATTCTGTTGGCTCCTTTTTTTAAAGTGCAGCTGGAAAAAAAACACAATTTTGCCAAGTAGTTTCATCTAGTTTCCTGTGTAAATATCTTATTACAAAAACTAAATGAAAAGTAACTTTTCAGCGAGAAATATGAGTTTGTTTTAAGCTAATAATTCCTTAATATTGATGAAAAAGTTCTTCTTCAACCGGCTAACTGTTTCACTAATAACAGGACTTTTTCCCGTGTTATAAATGTAATAATCAGAGCTTTTAGCTGCTACATCTTGCTGAAAAGTTACTTGTTGCTTAGTTTTGTATTATTTCAAGTTTAATAAGATATTTGCTCTAAAAACTAGACCAAAAGTACCCGGTAAGACTTTGTATTTTTGCAGTGTAACACTAATTATGAGCACGTCAGGTTGATGTTGAAGTGAAGCTCGTCGTTTTGCTGCTGGCGTTCGTGTCCGTCTGAAGGGAGAGCGATCTGCATGAAACCGTGTCAGCCTCTCCGCTGACGGCTGTACCAGGAAACGCAGCCGCTTCGGAGAACTCACCGAGAAGTTCCCTGAACGGCCAGACTTACATCCCCTTCTCTTCACTTCTGTGTGCGCGGCTAATTTCCCCCGGCCTGCCGGCGCTCGCCACACACACTCACACAAACAGAAAACAGGAGCTTCAGTTTGTGCACAACACACAGGGTGTCATTAAGCCATCTATTTATACCAACAGACGCCCCTATGCGCAGATGCACCCAGGTAAAACGCCACACACCCCTCACTGGTGACCCCTGACCCGCTGCATCCTCACTGCAACGCTGCAGGTGGTTCATGTTAAAACCTGCAGGGCGGTGAAGCTCACCTCCCCCCCCTTACACACACACACACATACACATACACACACACACACCTACACACACACACTCTGCCTGCTATATTCAAAACACTCCCCAGTACAGCGTGTACCACTGTGGTTCAGCTCACACTGCACTGCAAAAACACAAAATCTTACCAAGTATTTTTGGTCTTGTTTCTAGTTCAAACATCTTAGTGCACCTGAAATAAAACAAAACTAACTTCCAACTAAAGTTTCAGTAAGAAACAGGAGCTTGTTTAGGTCAATAATTCCTTAATATTGATTTAAAAAGTTCTAGTTCTGCTGGCAGATTATCTCAGTTATAACCTGGGAAAATGTCTTTACTTTCTATAAATATTCAGGAGTTATTTACTTAAAACAAGCTCCTATATCTTGCTTAAATGTTGCTTATAAGTTAGTCTTATTTCAAGTGCATTGGAATTTAGACAAGAAATACTAAAAACAAATACTGAAGATTTTGCATTTTTGTAGTGGATAATGAATTTCAAAAAATATTTATGTCTAGTTTAGTGAAAATATCTTGGAATAAGACAAAACTTACTTACAAGTAACGTTTTAGCAACATATGAGCTTTTATTAAGCAATAATTCATTAATATTCATTAAAAGGTAAATGGTTCCACTGGCAGATTATTTCATAAGTGAAATAATCTTGCATCTCTTGTAACTTGGTGAAAAGTTACACCACAAAAACACAATTTACCCAAAATGTATCGTCTAGTTTTGAGCGCAAATATCTTGACATAAGACAAAAATATATTCCAAGTAACTATAGCAAAATATAGGAGTTTTTTAAGCAATAATTTCTTAATATTGATGAAAACGTTGTAGTTCCATTGGCAGATTATTCACTTGTGACATTTTATTACTGAAATAATCTTTATCTTGTTAGAAATTTACTTAAACACACAAAATCTTACAATGTAGTTTCATTTGCAAATATCTCATTACACTTGAAATAAGACAAAACAAATTTACTATAAATTTATAACAAGATACAGCAGCTTATGTCTTTAATATTGATTTACAAATACCGTATTTTCCGGACTATAAATCGCAGTTTTTTTCATAGTTTGGCCGGGAGTGCGACTTACACTCCGGAGCGACTTATGTGTGGAAATTTACACATTATTATATCATATCACGTTATTTTCACACTAAACCGCAAGAGGGCGCTNGAGCGACTTATGTGTGGAAATTTACACATTATTATATCATATCACATGTTATTTTCACACTAAACCGCAAGAGGGCGTTGTAGGCATGTTATTCTACCTTCGTACAGGTAGAAGAAGTTAGCCGAGCTGTTTAAAAACGACACAGGACGAAGATTTCATTGCGTTTAGAGATTTGGAGACACGGATGGTTTGGTAAACCTGTTAGCATGTTATTTATACTATTGTTATCTGAATAACTCTTAATATGTTATGTTAACATACCAGGCACGTTCTCAGTTCGTTGTTTATGTGTCATGTAACGTTAGCATACAGTACTAGCCTGTTGTTGCCTCTATTCTATTTGAATTGCCTTTCAAGATGACATGTCTGTTCTTGGTGTTGGATTTTATCAAATAAATTTCCCCAAAAAATGCGACTTATACTCCGGAGCGATTTATAGTCCGGAAAATACGGTACTAGTATGACTGGTAGATTATTTTACTCATGTGATTGGAAATTCTTTTTCATCAATATTAAGGTATTGCTGACTTATAAAAAGCTCCTATATGTTGCTGAAAAGCTTCTTTTAAGTTGGTTTTGTCTTATTTCTGCTAGAAGGAAGACAAAATATCTCAGTATGAAACACAAAAAGTACCTTTTGTCTAATTTATAGTGCAATTATCTTAGTACTTGACATAAATAAGACAAAAGTAACTGTTAAGTAGCAATATTGTATTTTTTGCAGTGTTTTTATAAGGAAGAAGCAGAAGAAAAGATGCTAAAACAAGCTGTTTCCCCTTTTTATTCCTTTTATTAAACCTTCTAAAATAAAGCCGCAAGAAGTTATTTTTACTCCAGAAACGTAAAGTAAATTAAAAGTTAAATTAATCACAGTCCTGACTGAGTCAGTGGTTTCTCTTTCATCTGTTTGCCCTTTGACTCGGGGTGAATCCACCTGCTGTCGAAGCAGTCACCCCCCCCCCCCACACACACACACACACACACACACACACACACACACACACACACACACACACACGCAGGCAGAGCCTGAAAACGCTGACGGGGAAACGTTGTTGATGTCATTACGTTCGGCAGGGAATTTCCCCTCCACTTTGCCTCTCAGGTGCGACTCGCCGCAGTTTCTCTGTTTTTCACCGGACAACCAGAACAGAGACGCCGCTGTTGGTAAACATGCAAATCTCAACACAAGCGGACTCTGTCTGCGTCCGTTCATTTGCATCCAGCTCTTTCCTCCGAGTCCGGCGGATCCTGCGGTTCTAAATTTAACGAAGCTTCCAGGGAAACTGGACTTCCTGGTGAATTTATCCGTTCTGCCTTCCTGGTTGGTTCAAATCAAACGATTTTTCAGTTGAAAATCCTTTTTTTCTCCCCAATTAAAAATGAAAAAGTAACTTTACCTGCACAATAATAAATTTAATAAGACACTAATGTGAGGTTTGGCTTAATGTTTACAGTAGATCTGGGTACTAACTAGTTACATTTACTCCATTGCATGTAGTATTTTTACTATGTTGTACTTTGAGTAATTTTATTATGAAGTATTTCTGCTCTGACTTGAGTAAATTTCTGGATTTTCTACCCACTAAATGAAAAACAAACATGTTTTAACCAGAAATCCACCAGACAGAAACAGTTTCTGTTAAAGTTTCTGCAGATTTTTATAGGAAGAAACTGATTTGGAAAAAATTGAATTTCGCCTGATTTTGTTATTATATTAATTATTGTCATCTTGGTCCTTAAAATACCAACATTTCCACTGAACTTTATATTTTGCTCCGTCTGATGATGCAATTTTGAAATATTAAATGATTGATAACTTTTTACCAAATACTTTTTTACTCTTTCTTGAGTTTTATCTTTGGGTACTCTGCCCACTTCTGGTTTGCAGTTATTTAACTTATGGGGGAAATTATTCTCCATTTTGTTAGTTTATATTAAAAAAAATTCACTTCTAGCGACAAAAATGAGATTTTCCTTCTTCATTTTGTCAAATGTGTTTCTGAGTAAAAAGAAGCAAAAGCAACAAGTAAAACAAAATGGTTATGTTTTACTTCACATTTTTCAGTGTAAGAACGAATACACTTTGCCTTATTGGCCTCACAAAATTACTCCAAGGACCACAAATGGCCCTCGCGCCACATTTTGAACTCCCCTGTTTTGGGGGGGAATCTGTTGCTAAAGTGACCCAGAAATCAGCGTCTTGGTTTGCGCTCCCCGTCCCGATCGCCTCACTCTGGCAGGGGAAATGCAAATTCCTGGCTTTCTTTTCTTAATTGATTAATTGATGCCGAGGCCCTTTGAAGGCCTGGATTGTTGCCGGCTCCCTGCGCTCCCCTTCCCACAGCCTGGGCTCTTGTTCCCTCTGCATGAAGGGCCATTCATCTAACACTGCACTGCAAAAACACAACATCTTACCAAGTATTTTTGGTCCAGTATAGTGAAAATATCTGAGTGCACTTGAAATAAGACAAAACTAACTTATTAGGAACTTTTCAGCAAGAAATAGAAACTGGTTTTCACTCAGTGATTCCTTAATAAGAAAGAAAAGATACATTTGCAGATTATTTCACTTATAACAACATATTTTTATTATAATCTGCAAATGGAACAATAGATTTTAACTTTTAATAGGAAATAAATGTCCGGTTTACTTTTAAGATTATTTTAATTACAACTACTTTTTCATAAGGAATTATTTACTTATAATAAGCTCCTATATCTTCCTTAAAAGTTACTTGTATGTTAGTTTTGTCTTATTTCAAGTGTACTGAGATATTTGCGCTAGAAACTAGACAAAAAAATACTTAACATTTTGTGTTTTTGCAGTGTGAAATAAATAGCAAAAAACAAAAAATCTTACCAAGTATTTTGGTTTAGTTTAGTGCAAATATCTTACGACACTTAAATATGACAAAAGTGTTTTAAGTAAATAATTCCTTAATATTGATTTAAAAAGTTCTAGTTGTAAATTAAATAATCTGCCAGTGGAACAAGACATTATACTTTAAAATGGTATCTTTATAACTCATATATTTTCATCAATAGTAAGGAATTATTCATTTCATTATTCATTTAAAACAAGCTCCTATATCTAAGTTACTAAGTTAGTTTAGTGTACTAAGATATTTGCAATAAAAACTAGACCAAAAATAGATTTTGTGTTTTTTCAGTGTATTATGCAAAGTTGCGTGTGTTTCATTCATTTATGCTGATTAATTCCAGTGATTTTTGCTCACAGTTAATGAAAACCCAAATTCAGAGTCAGAAAATTCAAATATCGCAGAGAACCAATAAGAAAACAGGATTTTTGATTCAATCTTACGGCAGCTGGTGGAAAACCTGCTGACTTGGCAGTTTGACCAGCCGACCGTCACAACCAGGATGAGCTTCTTAAAGAAGCTGGACGTTCACAGACTCCTGTCGACGCATCTTAACGGAAAGTTGAGTGGAAGGAAAACATTTGGGAGAAGCAAGAAGGATGATTGCCTCTACCCTTCAAGCTCATTAGAGAGTTTGAAGGGAGATTTATAAAATATGGAGATTCAGGAATGATTGGCTCTGCATTGCAAAAACGTTACCAAATGTTTTCAGTCTAGTTTCTAAATATCTTAGCACACTTGAAATAATACAAAACTGACTTACATGTAACTTGTTAGGGTGTTATTTCACTTATGACATGACAATTTTCAAATGTAAAAACCATTAAAGAAAAACTCAAAACCACTTTTTTCTTGCTCCTTGTGCCAACTACGCTACAAACAAAGACCCGTTGCCATAGCAACTGACTGACAACACCACTAATGCATCAGGATTCAACACCAAAACAACACAAACGCTTCCCACACAAAGAACAGAACAGTTTTGTGTTCTTAGGCTTGATGTTGATTTATCTTTTAATATTAGCTGATCTCTTTGCTAGATTAGCTACAGCTGCTATTAGCTAAGCTAACACTGCGGTGGTTCATTTGCTAATTTAAACACCTGCTCTGTTGATGATCTGTCAGAGTTGTTTAGGTCGCCTTTCTTTTTTTTAATTATTCTGTGCATTTCTGTAACTGAAATGCACAGAATCCTGCAGCATGTTAATATTGTCATAGTCAAGCTAGCATAACTGAACTACTTCCTAAAACTTTTTCCTGACCTTTTCTAGTTGTTGTAGTGTAGAAAAGCACCGAATCCCTTTTCCTTTTATAGATCAGGTGTACATTTGAGATTTAGCGCGTTATGTTAACTTGACAGCTAGATCCAATGCTAGTCATGTTGGCTAGCAGTTTTTGCCCTCCAGAAGGGGCATGGGGGCAGGAATTTGCGCATGTGACGTCACGTTGCAACATGTTTCTAAATTAGCATAGGGACAATTATGTAACCCACAAACAATGGCCCTTATGGGGCCCGGTTTTCAGCCCATCTTCTCCCTATTTGGCCCCAAATGAAATCAATTCTTGAGAAAGATGGCGGTTAAAAATTAGTTTCCAACTACTGTGAGAAACGGAGGCCGTCCTGTTGGTTTCTGTCCTCCTGTGTTAATTCAACCTTTCCCCCAGAGGGAGGGGAACCACGGTCGCGTGGCGGCCCGTTCGGGTCGTCTTTAAACGAAGCCGGTCCCGGAACCCACACGTTCATTCCTGTCAATCTGATAACGCCTGCGGTCACAACTCCAGCAATGGGAAACAAAAAAAAGTACCAGAGAAAACACCAAAACGGGACGCAGACTACTGCAGCGAATGCAAACTGAGATGTCATGGATAAAAAACAGAAAACGGTTCAGCTGGACAGAGAAGGAAAATTTAAAAAAAAAAAAAGCAGAAGACGTTTTCCACAGAAAAGCTGAGCGTTTACACACAGCTTGAATGTCAGGGCTGTTTGTGTGCAGTGTACACACGCAGAGATAACTTCTCCTATCTTACAGGTGAGCAGGTTACACGCACACTTATTCTTCTTTTTGCAATAAAATGAACATGAGAAAAGAAAAAGACTCTAGAAGCGGGAAATAAAAACCAACAGGCTTTTGCTTCTTTGAACCTCTTGCACAAAAACCACACCAACACTGCACCTCACATTTAACCTCAGAGTTCACAGATCAGCGCCGCTGCCTTTTCTTTTTACCTCTTGGTCTTGTTCATTGCAGCTCTCTCCTCCTCCGGTGGCGATCCGCTCGGGCATCTGAGCTACAGCTCCATGGTTGACCCCTGCTCTTCCTCCTCCTCCTCTACCTCCTCCTGTTGTGTGTGTTTACAGGCGGGCGAGATGAGGGCCGCCTCACGCAGACAAGTCATCCACGCCCGAGGAAACTGGCCTGTTGCTCCGTCTCTCGCTGCTGCCTATCGACCACACATCAGCAGCAGAGCAGACCTCATGCTGCCGCTTCCTGCAACAAATTAAAGTTTAGAGAAGGCGCCTGAAACGAGCTTTTTGGGTGCAAGTGCAAGAGCTGGCAGGTTTCAAGCACTTGTCCCCCTTCAACATAAACAAGTCAGCATCTTAGATGGAGGAACTGGCTCTGGCAGATAGGGGAACTTACAGCAGTTTCTGTTTGTGTGTAAAAGTGTGTGTGTTTGTGCGAGGGGGAGGGGTGAGTAGCAAATACAAATGCAACACCAAGAGAGGAAGGAGGCGGAGAGGTGAGATAGTGATGAGCAATCATATGAGCCCCATCAGGAGGCTTTGCATGTCACACACTTTGCTGCAACACTTAGTAAAGCAGCAGCAGCAGATAACGGGGTATTTCAGCAACATCTGATGCGAATGCAAAAAAAACAAAAAACAAAACTTCAGCGGCTGAAAAATTCATTTTAAAAAATTCACTAAAACCACCAATTAGACGAATGTTTGGTGTCAAATCATAACCTACGCATTTTGAATCTCCTAAATCAAATCAAACTGATGTCTTCACTTTTTTCTGGTGGATATTTTCCAAAATGGCCACCATGCTTGTAATGGAGAATAAATAACATCTGCAGCGGTTATTGGCAGTGGTGGGCGCAGCTAACCAACAAGCTAAGCTCTCAAACCGCTAATTTGTGAGCTCAGATAATCTTAGCTCAGATAACGCTAAACCGATGCAGACATAAACAACTGGAAGGCAATCATTCCAAACACACAAAAAATTAGCATAAGCTAATGTAACCGGTGGACTTCTGCGTTGTGTGTTACGTGGAGATCGGACAAACCACAAAGCACCAAGTCTGGGTTTGGAGGCTCTCCGTTTATTAATCTGTCAATCGGGAGATATTAGCATTAGCACATAGCATGTGCTCCAGTTCTCCAACCCGATCT
>CAEFZX010022877.1:0-35982 GCA_903066825.1 Alfaro cultratus | reverse complement strand
AGTGATTTTGATAAGTAACTTTAATCTGATTACTGGATTTGAAATAGCAACGCGTTAGATTACTCGTTACTGAAAAAAGTAACGCGTTACTGACAACACTGCTCTTGATATCCAGTGCACACTATCCACAATTTTTTGTTACATGTTTACATTGGGAAAACAATTTTAAAAATCTTATGGAGGCAATTCACAAAACAGGGCAATCATCTTTTTTTAGCTACTTTGTTGCTACTGCTATTTACTATATTTCTATACTGGTGGATCACATTGGAAATAAGCTATCGCTTGTGTTTTTATCCTCGGTGATTATACTTGATTGTAGTTATGAAGTTGAAGGTAGTACTCATTTGGACTATCACCAAAAAATTATAATAATACAAATTCAATGCTGGAATTATAACGTAATTTGCACCAAACGGGAAAACTGCAGCCTTAGTAGAGTTATTTGCACATAGTTTAATAATACTACATTTTATTTATAACCTTTTTTTCAAGCCTTTCCAGGTCAATTTATATCAACAACATGAAGCAATATATTGTGAACAAAAGTTATAAAGGTTGCAATTGATCCTTTCTCTCTAGCTGCAAACACAAAATAATTAGAATAAATAGAAAAAGGGTTTTATCTTTCTATTTTATTCTGCATATAATTGCTTTTGCTTATGCAAATTGCATGTAGTTAATCCAGGTTTTGTAAACTGAGCCTTAATTTTTCATGTTTTTTTTTTTTTGTTTTTGTTTTTTTTTTTGCCTTCTGCTCTTCTCTTTTAAAGGAAAAGAAAAACACCCTGAACTGCCTCTAAGTCTTTTGTGCTACTAACTTTTAATCAAAATTGATTTGCTAAAAACATGCACTGCTATTGCAATTGTATGTTTGGCTTTGTTTTCCTTAGCTGGTGTGGAAATCCAATTTTAATTTTTCCACTAGATTCAAGTATTGTTTTCTATTAGGTGAAGATAATTTTTATTGCATGTTCTAACAAATTAGGTAACTTTACCCCCAAAACTCACAGTTTAAGTTTTAAATCTGCAGATTTTGAGTTTGGTTTTTATCAGAGTTTTGGAATCTGATTTTTATTTTTATTTTTTGAGGGATTAGTGTTCTTTTGATATTTAGTTATGTTTTCTTGGCATTCAGTTATTTTTGTGATATATCTTGTAATATCTAATGTATCCCTGTGTCAGCTTGTATTGTTTAAACCTTCCTCCCAGCTCTTTAGTCTTTCTTCACACACGGCTTCCATGCATTGGACTCACCTGGATTCTATATGTGTTTTCTTGTCTCCTCATTATTTAGGCATGCAGTTTTCATTCACTCTGGTTTATCCTTCTCATGCTGGTTCCTGTGCACAGATGTCTGTCCTATTTTCCTTCCCGTTTATTTTTCTGAATTAAACTTCCTATAAATAATTGTTTCCCCACACCTCTGCCTTCTTCTTCTTCTTATTGCATCTGGGTTTTCCTTTACCAAATAAGACAAGAAATGAATGACAATGATAAAAAAGGAATTGTATGTTGTTATTGCTGTGTCATCTTAATTGCAGTCTTTGATAGAACATTTATTGTCTTAAAGAAACAGGTGTGGCCACAGAGAGGTCCTATCCTGTAGACGGGTCCCTCAAAACTTTAACATTTAGCAATTGTGTATCCAGATAAACAGGTGTTGTTGCAGAATTCAAAACAGTTGAGTGATATATCCCCTTAAGTGAATCATATAAAAAGGGGGGAAAAAAAACATTGCTTGAAATTACAAATTTAAACGCAAAGAATTATGTCAAAATAAAAATCAATAGGACTCTGATGCACCCTTTTAGTTTTCCTGTTTATCCCTGAAATTGAGTTTTGATTTTCCTTGTGGCATCATGGGATCTTTGTCTCCTTGTGAGCTCCAGTGCATCTAAAATGTTTGTTTTCAGAAGATTTAAACGCGACATGATTTTAAAAAGATTTGACAATATATCTAAGTAGAAGATTATTTGAAAAAATATCAACAATATGTAGCACTCTTAACCCAACACTGCACAGCTTTTTACACCATAGAAAAGTAATGCAGATATAAAATAGTACAATAAGAATACATAAAACCTAAAAGGATTCCACTTAATTACTTTTATTGAAAACAAGAGGAATATTACAGCAACAATTACCACAAAGTCTACCATATCATGACCCCAGCACTGCTGAACTATGATAACACCAGGTTTCCTCTCCAGTACACACCCCACTGAGGTAATTTGAGAACCTATTTTCCTCCAGGCTCACTTTGGGTCAGGAACTTTGACAGACTTAATCAGCACAGAGAAGCCATCTTTTAAATGACAAAAAGCTTCTAATCTTTGGGTAATATTATGTATAGCATTATCATTTTATCTTTGCGGCTATAAAATGAACATTGATCAGGGATGATTAACTCTGCCTTTGAACTTGTAAGGAAATTATGTAGCAGCATGATACCATTTATATCTCTGTGTTGGTGTGTGCGTGCGTGCGTGCGTGTGTGTGTGTTGAAAGCGTAGAACTGTGAGATGATTGGCCACAGAAAGTCAGCTTCAGACTGGAATATTAAACACCCCGGTCTCTGCCAGAGAGGTCAGCACACAGCCACATGCAGCAGAACATAATTATTAACCTGCTTGAGCCACAAAACAAAGAAAGGCCGGTAAATGAATAAACTTTTGCGTAAAATGATTGTAAAACCAAATGTTTTTACCGTGTATGGATGGTAACGTATAAGATAAAGGACGCACACTCAGATTGAATGTTGACATTTTCTAAGTGTGATGCCTGCATATCTTTTTCCCTGTGTTTGGTGTTAGCCCCTGACGGTGAGCCTGTCAGCCTGCCTGACTCCCTGTTTAAACATCTCACCAACAGTGGTTCTGTTTATCGTAATTCATGTTTATGTATGAGTTGCTAACACCGATGACAGGGCGGTTTGACTGGGTGTCTGCATGTGAGAGAGCCGCAGGCAAACGTGTGTGTTGCTGTGCAGGGACACATATAATAAAACACTGCCATAGTGGATGTCATGTTTTCATAAGGCTTGATTGAGCTGTAACCTGCTAGCTGACATTTTGCAACAGCTCAGATTTTATATTCTGACATATGTGTAACAGACGGACAGATGGAGAATGAATGCAACGTATGTAGGTAGTCATTGCACCATGAAAAAAGTAGATGGCTCAGATATTCATTAAATACCATAAATATAGCATTCATGCTCATTGCGAGAGTTCTTCTGACAACTATCGTACTCTAGTTTTGCAAGCAAAAATGTGCATCAGTTGTTTACATAAAGCACACTCATTTTTACTTCAGGATGAACTGAATATCACTCCTTGATCACCAGGAACCTACTGTAGGTTGTATTACTTCATAGATAGCAATGTTTGAAATGATCAACAATGACATGATGGCCGAATTGAACAGAATTAATTATCATCCCTGATCTATAAATTGTGTTAATTCAGTTTTAATTGCATTGAAGCAATTCAGAACAAATGCAGCCTCAAGGCACTTTATTAAGAAAAATTTTAACTAGGCCATTGACTTCCTACTCTGGACTTGAACAAAGCCATTCAGTTCTTTTTGTTCACACTTCCAAATATTGAACAATGAAAGCTGGAGCAAGGTTAATGTAAGAAATGATATTGGTGGCAAAGATATCGCTCAGCTCAGGACTCCTTCTTCGCAGTGGGGGATGGTTTTGTCCGGTTCACGCAATTTTTGGTCAGCTTCATAGTGTGAGTTCCTTCACCTCTGACCTTGCGCATTACGCATATCATGGCCAAACGTAATAAATTGGATAAAATCAGATTCGACCATTTAAAACTAAAACAGAGTTCATGCCTCCAGCAAGCAGTTTTTTCTCAACAGTTAAGGGTCCTGACCCGCTGAGAATAATCCAAATGATTCAAAGAAATATGAATAACTGAATCCTAACATAAAGACAAATTAAATCAATTGCATACATTCCAGTTCAGTCCGACTAATACATTACCACATTCATTTTAGTCCGTTATACCAATTTGTGAAAGGTTTTCTATCTGCATCAAGTGAATGACTTTGCAATATCTTCTCCTGAACAAGCATCCAGCAACAGCTGACAGTTGGTTGCATTGAGTCAATAACTTTACAGCTCTCCTTCAAATCGAGCATGAATGTAGTGGCAATGGAAAGGAAAACAGTCTTTCACCAGAAAACTTTGAATTTATGCAGGATTCAGTGATTGGCAAATATAAGAAAGGGAAGGCTGCTCTGTAGGTTTCAGATGTAAATAGCACAGATGTTCTAAATAGGCTGGACAAGAAGAACTATGTAAATTAGACTAAAAAGGGTCAAAGAGCTGATGCCTTACATACACCACAACCCACCTTCAGTTAAAGATTTACAATTACATTTTCAGATAAAGAACTTCGGTTCTAAACAGTTACATGTTGTGTAATTGTTTAAATACTATGTGCTGACTCCTAAAAAATGTCCTACATCCCCCAAAATGCTGTGTGGTAACCCCCAAATAAAGTGCATTGCAGTTATCCAGTATTAATGAAGGCATTGATTACTATACTAAAGTCCTTCCTGGACAAAATTGGCATTATTTTCGCCAACCAATTAAATGGCTCAACAAACCATGATTCCAACTTAGATTTGTGTATTGGTGGTATTGGTTAAAAGATGATTGATATTTTGAAAGGCAGGAGGAAGAGATGAAAATAATTAAGGATTAGATCAATTTGAAGGAAACTGGAAGGTTGAAGTCCATGGTTGTCTATGGAGAACGTTTATCTATTTACCACAATGTTGTCTTTTTTTTATGGACTTGGAAGACATGAAGGCTGAAAACCTGTTTTGTCATCTCTAATGAAAGAGATGTCATTTCTGTCACAGTCTTTCAAAATAAAGTCATTTGACTGCATGAAAAACTCAACAGCCACTTCGAAGGACAATCGTAACATGGAGTCAATCAACACAATCAGCTTCTCCATCATTTATTACGTCTTTCATTCTAACAGGGAATCCATGGCAAAACCATAAACTCCTGTGATTGAAGGCATAGTACAAAAAGACACAGAAAATGTACAGCACTACTGTACAATACAACCAAAGAGCAGAACATCATATTATGAATGTAAATTGGAAACGTACAATTTTTGCAAAACTACTGTCGATGTGTCTATTTTTACATGCAGAAAGTGTTTGGATTGGATTCCATGGAGAGACCTCATGAATACATTTGGAGGTTCAATTTGACAAGGAGGAAGAAGAGCAGCAGGGACATAATTGGCCTACAGAGCATTGTCAGAGTCCCTGACCACAGCGGTGGCACTCATATGCGGAGGGAAAAGTGATTTTTGTGGTTCTCCACTGCTGTGTAAACTTAGGAACGTATCACAATGGTCTGTCAAAGGTTGCCTTTTGGAGTGAGCAGCAGAAGCACATGGATAATGGAATATTTGTGCTATTGCAAAATAAATGCACCATTCATGTCTATAAATCAAACCGACACATATAAATAATGTTCCTCGGCCATTTTATTTTTAGTTCAGAGTTTGACAAGGAAAGCAACTTCTGATGTGTTTGGTAGTAAAACAGTTTGTGAGACTTTTTGGTGCCAGGACAGATAATTGTGTATTTCCTTCATCATTTAAACAATTTCCAGCTAAACAAGAAAAAAGTCATAAATATGGATTAAAAGGTGTCTCCTGTCATCAAAGTCGACTTCTTGATGTGTCCTTTGTGATTTGTCATGTTCCCGTTTTTTTTGCGCTCTGCACAAACTATAAATAACAAGCAAATGTGAAAATTTTAAGGCAGGTGACAAATTTAAATTTGAATTAAAATGACCCTAACAAGTAATCTCACTTTCATGAAGAAGCAAATGACGCTATGAATTACTTTTATTCTGATTTACGATGACATCACAAACACCCATTCCAACCTTCAAAAATACATGTTTAATAAATTAGAATATAAGTTTGGTTATTTCAGTAACTCACTTCACAAAGTGAAACGCATCATATAGATTAATTACACACAAACCGTGTTGTCAAGCCTCTACTTTTGTTAATTATCATGAAAACAAGACGAGATTAAAATATATCAGTCCAAAAAAAGACTAAAAATAAATATTTTATTATGCAAGAGTGAGTAAAATGAAACATGTTCAATACCTGCTTAAAGGTTGTTTATTTTCAAAGGTACTTTCATTCTGAGAAACAAGCTTCCTTCAAACGTCAGGTTCTTCAAACGTCAGGTTACTTGTCACTTGTGTCCCCTTTTGGAGGAAAGTAGATACTACAGTTTGAATCAGTCATTCCATCTTCTAGGTTGCTTACCCATAAAATAAGCAAGCAAATATTTTACGATTTCAAGGTGCTTGCACGTGGTACAAGTGAAACAGTGATATTACGATGCTTCTGGATCTTCAGCACACCTGGCTCCAAGATAAGCTCATTAGCAGAGGTCTGTAGAGCCTGGCTGTGTTATTGTGAGGCAGTTGCACCATTTCATTCAAGAGCGTGGGACAAAGGACACGTGTAAAAGTTGCAGGACTCCAGCACCAGTTTGAGATCACTGCTTTAAAGATTTTCAATAGAAGTTTGCAAATTGGTAACCAGCAGCATGTCACAGAATTTGGAACACAAGAAACCAAGTTTGAGTCTCCCTGGAGCTGAGGAAGAAAGCGAGTTAGTTGATGTTGTTCTAAAAGACATGGTTAATGTATAAGTATTCACCTTTTAGGAAGACCTTAAGTTTGTCTGACACAATTTACGGCCTACCTAGCAACTCCTAATGACTAAATGTAACCAACATTTTTTGTGTAATTTAGAAGGACAAAGGTTGCTTTTGGAGAACTGATGTCACCCAGTTTCCACAACAGAAAATCACTTTGACCTTAAAGTGAATTTCTGTTGTGGAAACAATTGCTGTGAATAAATTTAAGGTTATTCACGTTAACCTTTAACTAAATTTCTGTTGTGGAAACTGGGTGACTACAAGATGACACTTTTTGCAGGAGTTCTCCAAAAGAATCCTTAAACTAAGTAAGGTTAGTTGGTGAGTAACATTAGCTACTCACTAAGTTCTCCAAAAGTAGCTTTAACCTTATGTAACCTTAGTGAGGTTTCCTAGCCTGGAGAACTGATGAAAAAAGTGGCATCTTGTCGTCACCCAGTTTCCACAACAGCAATTCACTTTAAGGCTTTAGTACACATGTTTACCTTAAGTGCTAATATTCCCTCAGGATGCATGTGTCTAAGGTTGAGTTTGCAATTAGCATATTGTCATTCTTTGTCTAATTAGCATTTGTACAAACACATCTAAGAAACATGGCTTTGTTGAATTTTTATTTTTTTATCAATAGCAATAAAATCAGCAGGGGAACTTTTTAGCTCTGCCACATACGAGAGACATTTAGGTATTTATGTCACCTTTTCGTCAGGTCCCTTGTGAGGCCCATCTTTCCTGTTTTCTAAAAGTGAATCCCACCTCAACAGAAGCTCTTTTGAAGTATAGTTGGCAAGATCATTAACTTCATTATGCTGAAAAGAAAAGTAGTTATGAGACTATTTTTAATGAAGCATAAATAAATTGTGTCCATATGGAATATCTTGTCAGCTCTCGCATTGAGGATGGCTTTATCAAAGTACTGCAATGAGGTTTATTCACCTTGTTTCCCACAAATGTGCATGAAAGCTGAACAGTCAAATTTAGATGAGCCCTAGCATAATAGATTTTTTTAAATTGCTATTTAACATGACATATTTGTGTTTTTATTCCAAGTCTGCCTCTGATTGGTTGATTAGCACCTTGTGATAACTCATCAGGAAAGAACAGGTTCCAGAGAGGGCAGCAGAGCTGGGGTTCAGCAGGATGGTGATTTTCAACTGAATGATCAGATCTACACCACAACACTTTTTCTAAACTCCTGACCAATAAACTGTTGGTAAATCTTAGATTATTATTGGTAATCAAAATATTTTGAATGTTCAATTCCCAGAAATCACCACAGTTTTGTCTTTTACTAGTTTATAGAGTTCAATTTGCAATAATATCTTGTTCTTTGGTTAGTTTAAGATGATATCAATCAACAGTGCCTCTCAAAGGTTTGCACACCTTTGCTAGACTATATTGGACTGTGAAACATATCCATGATGCATACACAACCTATTTTGTGTGAAAGATTGCTCAATGCAAAGATATTCTCATTCAGACTGATTTTAAGGTTAGAAGAAGGGGTTTTTGATTAATTATAATAGTAATTGATTTAAGAACATCAGTACAGTTTAACATATTTTACTCCTGCTACAACCATGAACCATTGGTATCAGATCTTTCACTTGTTTTGGTTAAATCCATTAGTTCCAGTATTTACAGATCATCTTCACCGAGTTTGAAAACTAGTGAGTGCAAATGCCATTTGGAAAATGCTTTTCTTTGGTTGCATTGTAGCTTTAATGCAGCTAATTAAAGTAGACTTAATTGACTCAATGTCCTTCACACTCATGGTTTTAGAGTTCTTTAACAATTCCCTTAATAATGTCTTTTGACAATAGCAGTAATAAGTGTGTATGTGTGTGTGCGTGTGCATATGTGTTTGAAAAACTGTTTCTCTGATAAAGATCAGCTTTTCAGTTTCCATATATACCATATAACTGGTATATGGAGGTTTTAGCTCCATATACCAGTTATAGCCTTTTTTCCAGACAGGGACATCATTAAATACAATACAGCTGATTATAGATGTTTTTCTATAAGTAGCGATGTTTCTTTTATTTTTCTAGTTGTGATTTCTTTTGTTTGGGTTCAATTCTGATTTTGTTCAGGTTGTATAGTTCCTCATGGTGATGCATTCTGCAAAACTTATTATGTCTGGGAGTATTTAACTCCTATGTTTTCAAAGAAAAGTTCACCATGTGCTGAGTGCATGTTTGTGGTTTCAACATTAACATTTTTGTTTTCTTCAGCTATCAGCAAAACCATAATTAGGCATCAGGGAATCTCACAATTAGTCTGAGCCGAACATATTCTAGCGTGACAAGTATGCAGCAACCGTCAGTTGGGCTTTTTTTTGTTTTCATAGTTGCTTAGTTTTATAGAAATGTTTGAACAGTGATGCATGCGATTCCGATTTCTTTCTCAAAAATGCTGCAAACACTTATTAAACCACATTTTATTATTATAAGTTGTGTTTAATATTTGCAAGGCTCTTTATGTGAAAAGTGACTCTAGCATGAAAAAATTGGGAAACAGCTAAATCCTCAATTTATTATTCTATCATCTATTTGTAAAAACACATGTAGGATCTTTATTATTTTAGCCAAAGGTTTAAAGAGCCATTGTGGAAGGTCTGGAGCAAACCCATGTATTAGTCTTTTTCTTTTTTTTTTTTATCAATTGAAACAGATGTCACATGATTTCGAACGCTGTAAAGCTGGGAGAAAACTCAAACATTCCTAATATTAATACATTGCAACTAAAACATAGCAAGAAGCATGACAGCAGTGTGTAAAAAATGTTATTTCTCTAGATATAGTGAATGAAATTTGATCAACATTAGGGATATAATATGTCTGAATTGGTAAAGGATGTTGATTAACTCCTCCCTGATGACAAGTAGCTCATTTTGACCACTTGTATTCAGTGTCTTGTTCTTTCAGTTATAATCCATATGACCACAAGTAAGAGTCAGAACATAGATGAGAGTTTTTGCTTGGCTCGACTCTTTCTTCACCACAACACACTGGAGTGGCGCCCACATTACCGCAGACGAAGCCCAAATCTGCCTGTTCATCTCACGTTCCATCCTGTTATCATTTGTGATAAAAACAAAGACTCTCTGCTTGAGGCAGCATTCAATTAAGTTAAAAGCAAAATGTACTTGCTGCCCTTTCATTAACATAGAGCTGGAAAAGTGGAGAACATTTCTTCCTAAAGTTTCAGTGGAGCGCTTATTATTTTTTTTCGTGCAAAGCCTTGAGAGCACACTAAATACTGTAATGGCTGACTCATTGGGTTATTTAATTTTCTATTCATGCTTATCAGGCTTCTTAAATGCTCTGACAGAAAGATTTGGTGGTTTAAAAATTTAAAGCCAAAGGCAGTTTCAATTTACAATTCACTGACTTTCCTCTGTGATGATCTTAATAGCATGTATATGTCTTCACTTGGCTTCAGGCTGTTGACATTTCGAATCAACAACTACTTATACAGCAAGAATCTTATTCAATTTAACAAAGTGTATGAACACTATTCACTGGTAACTTAAGATTTATTAATATATCCTCATCTAAGTTAAAATTGCCTGAGGAATCCTAAAAATTAAAATGACTCATGAATAAAAATATAAAGGGGTCAGAAAGCTGGAGGCTACGATCTTTCCCTTTTGCCAAAGGAAGGGTTTGTATCAAGGTCCTTTTATTTTTCTTTTTTTCACTTTTGTTCTTTAAATTTATGCCAGGTTAGATATGTTGCCTTTCAGCAAGAAGGTCTCGGGTGTCATCTGTGTAACACTTGACTGTTGTTTGTTTGGTTTTCTCCAGTACAAAACAGGCCTGTATCTTGTAAGGTTAACTGTTCGTTCTAAATTAAACCTCAGAGAATGTCTGCATGGTTGCTTGCAGAATTGTCTTGGAAAGCTGCTGTTTTTTCGTTTTGTTTTTGTCAATATGACACACCACACAGGTTGTCGTTCTGATGGAGCTGAAGCTTTGGGCATTCAGACTGCAACTGGAAAAATACTGGAAGTCTGTCAGGATCAGACCGGTTTTTGCTACTTTAACAGCGACAGTAACCATGTGGTGGTTTAACATGGCTGAACATCACGGTCTCTAGAAGGTAATCTGATTGACACTTAAAATCCAAAGTGTCTTAATTTCATTTAACATTAAGAAATACAGCATAGCTACTTGCTGCCCTCTCATGAACATAGAGCTGGAAAAGTGGAGAACATTTCTTCCTAAAGTTTCAGTGGAGCGCTTATTTTTATTTTTTTTCGTTCAAAGCCTTGAGAGCACACTAAATACTGTAATGACTGACTCAGAAATGAGTGTTAATAGAAAACATTTAGCTCAAGGTTTTAGAACTGGTCCTCAGATCCACAATTCCAGTATATTTTAGGTGTTGCCATACACATGACTTAAATGAACAAATGATTAATAGACTTCTGAAGTACTTGGTGGCATGCTGAGGAGATAATGCAATCATTTAACTCAGTGATGTTGGAACAGAGATGCGTCGAAGACATGAAGGACGATGGGTGGTGAGGACCAGGAATGAGAAACACAGATTTAGGTGATATATTGATGCACATTAATAATGCAAAGAATGTAATAATTTGAGTAAATCTGAGTTATCATAAATGAAGGGGTGATCAGGTTATCAGTCATTTTGTCTCTTTGCCATTTTGTACCGTTGCAGGTTTGGTTGTCATATGACTTTTTTTGGACATAGGGGGATGAACTTTTTCATATAGGGTGTTTAGCACTGCTCAACTATCAGACTGTAAAAAAATTGAATGAGGTGTAATATAATTTCCTGAATAATTTTTCTGAAGTTCTCAGATAACTGAGCGTGTGTACAGGTGAAAGACTGAATGTAATGTGAAGCTCTTTGGGATCCTCTGGACTTGAAAGACACTATACCAGTACAAATCATTTACCAATAATTTACGATAAAATATATTTAGAAATAGAAGAAAAAGTGCTTATTGTACCACAAAGGGGAAATTTTAGCACTTTATAATAATAAAAAAAATACTGAACTCCAAGAAACAAATAAACTACTAGACAATGTTTTAAGTAATTTTAAGTTGACAAGTTTGAAGTTTTAAGGCATAAAATGACAATGAATGGGAGACGGCAGTTCTGGATTTTTCCATTTGGATAATGGTTCAGTCATTAAGTAATTTGTCCCATATCTGATGTCACAGGGCTTTAATAAACTCATTAAATTCCAATGTAGAATTCAGTGGTTTATGAGAGTTTTCATAACTTCACCAACTAAAAAATATAATTTCAATGAGAATGTTACAAAGATACAAACCTCTTTACAAATGTAATCAATCAATTAATGAATCAATCAGTCTGTCCAGGCACATGTGTGCATCAAACATGCATCAAAAGTTGCAGACACGTGCAACTTTCATCTCTCTTTATTAATCCAAGACAGATTACGGGCGGAAGGGGACGGTCAGACCTGCAATAATTTCTACAGTGAGAAACGCATCATTTTCTACTTCTGATTGGTTGAAATCTTAAATGTTTTCTCCTACTGATTCTTTAGATATCTCATTCAGAGAACTATTTTTACAATTTAAACTCTTTAAGATGTTTGGGATGCAGAACCACTTACTGTGTTAAAGTTGGTCAAATTCGGCAAAATTGTGCACGTTCCTGAATTTATAAAGCCCAACATGATGTCTTGAGTCACAGCATTCAATTCAGGGATGTTTCTCCATTATTTCAAGGATATTTGCTTTGAATTAATTTATCAAGCGGGAGTCACAATAGACATGTTAGTTGCACCCCACCGAAGGAGAGCCTCACTTCGGGTGGCTCATCATGCCTGGATGAACCACTGACACTGCCTCACAGCAGCCAGGCGACAGCTGGGACAGGCTCCAGCATTTCTCCACGATATAGACAAAGAAAAAAATAGGCTCAGAAAATTGTATGAATGAATCATCATTTGCTCACAGAAGTTATTAGTTCCTAAATGAGCAAAATGATCTGGAAGTGGCTGAATGAGGGTCATAATGAGACTTGGTCGAATTCTCGGGAATGTTAAGGAAATGAGCTTCAGTGCTTCCATAATTACCTCATTTAACATAAAAACATTGGATTGTTCTTTGCATTAAAAACGGAGACAATTTTTTTCCAGAGTTTTTTTTATTTTTTATTTTCTACACCGATGCTTAAGCAAATTAACAAAACGAAAGTCACGCAAATAAATAGGAAGGAAGGATAGTTGGTGTTGGCAGTGCCTAAAGCTTTTTCGTTACTTTTTAGGATTTCTCCAACTTTATAATGAAGAGTTATTTTACACAATATTTCAGGTCTGTAACATGATTTATTTCATCAAACATCTCTGAAGCTGCTAAAAGGAGATTAGTTATTTTTATACCTGTAATCTGTTAAGTCCCACAAAATCACAGCGATGTGGTCCGATGTTCACATGAAAGAAGTTTTTTCTTTTTTTTATGAACTCTAATGGAATTGAAAATCTTGGCTTTGGCTCTAATAGAATAGTTTTCTGCCATTTGGACACCAATCCAGTGCAACAGAAAGTATGCATGTTTGAATAGTTCATACAGTTTGATAAAACTGTTATCAAACAAAGTCATAATAAAGTTTTTTTTTTCTGCTTCCGGTCTGCTATAGTTCCGCCACACTTCACAACAGAAATTAACTCAAAATTTTCTCTTTTTTTTTTGGTCAAAATCCACTCCCAAAAGTCTTTTTCAAGAAACCAGCAGGAAGTAATACCATAATCTCCACAGGTTATATATGGAATTAAAATCAACTCAATCAATCAATTAATAAAAATGAAGGGGAAAAGCTTGAGAATATGTCTGACTGGAATCAGGAAATGATTTTAAGTCAGTGCCTCTTAACCTTTCTGCTGAGTGGCCACTCAGACTGAAGGTAGTTGTGGGTGAAAGTCAAACCTGTTACTTGTAAGCAATTTAAAACGTAACGAAGGTTTCCTTCAGACAATGTGTTAACTCTGCCTGTACTGATTCGTTAGATATCCCATCTAGAGAATTATTGTTACAATTTAAACCCTTTAAGATTATGTTTAGGATGCAGAACCACGTCTAACTAAAATACATGACAATAACACCATTCAATACTTGCGTCTTTCTTTTCTTTTTTCTCAGTTGTATAAAAAAGAACGACGTCTGCTGCATTTCTTGAATCTTCTGAATCTGAAATTGTCTACATTATTGGACAAATAATGTAGATCGTTTCTTTCTTTAACAGGTCTTGTAACCTGTCTTGGGATGAAACTTGTGATTGACTCCCGACTATTAGACTACATGAAAAAGCGAAGTTAAATTAAATTGAAATATTTTTTTTGTGTAGAATATTTGTAAGAAACTGTTGAAAAGCTGGACATGCCAAAAAACTTGTTCTCAAACCTCCAAAGGTTTTCCTGGATGTACCCTAGTTTAATTCCTGGAAACCCAAACCATGTGTGGATTCTTTCCAAGAATCCGGATTTTCTATTCATGTCTTACAACATTGCTGCCTTGACCTTCACCCTCCTCACCCCCTGGACTCAACTGAACATGGTAAAAAAGTACCAAATGCACTTAGAGATCTTTATTTTTCAGAGAACTAATTGGACATTGAGTCATTTATAGTCATCGTTGTGCTGTTTATGACTTTTGAGCATTTCTTTTAATAAAGTAAACCAAGTTCTGAGTGAAATTGCTATCCTGATTGTAAGTAGAACATCTTAATGCCAACAATAGCTTCATGAAAACATTTTAGTGTTTGCCTTAACACAAATATGTGAGGAGGAGACGCGAGGGAAAAAGAAATAAAGCAAAGGAGTAGAAAGAGGTGAAAGAAAAAGTGACTCACACATGTCTCTCTCTTCCACTTTCCCACTCATGCATCCATTATTCAGTATACCTTGAGGTCAAACTCTCAGTGTCTTTTTGACATTTCTCCCATTTCTTCCACTGTATCACCCAATCCATCCTCCTCTCTGGGTGTTTCTTCTTCTCCATTTCAGTGACCGTCATACCTTCATTTTGCCCAGATGTGACCTCAGGGACAGGAAACCTTGCTGTGAAACATCAAATTTTTATAGATGTAGTTTCTTTCTTTCATATATATATATATATATATATATATATATATATATATAAATTAAAGGCATATGTGGGTAGCCTTCGAAAGGCAAGAGTTTCTAACAGTAAAGAAAAAGTTTTTTGCCACTTCCTCGTCTCCTCTTCTTATTTAATCCTGGTGCCCACATGCTTAGCAGAACATGTGCATCACTGGCAAAGTTCACCTATATATCTGTGACAATTGTAAAGAACTGAGTCAGTGTTTGACCTGTTTTGCATTTTTTGATTCAATTAAGAGCCGTTATCACCGTGATAGCTCTCCAGATTGCTTTTGTTCTTTTCAGAAAATACAAAATTACCCATTTCTAAACTAATGAAGCATATTAGGACCTTGAATATTTTTTCTAAATAAAAGTAAATGTCAGGTATGCATTGCACTCCACACCTTTTGAAAGTCCTGATAAAGGCTAATATAACTTTTATCTCTGAAAAAATGTTTAATCTAAAATATCTAATGCTTCAGTTTCAGACACTTTTTATAATTCATAAAATATCAAATTAAATGAATCACTATTTTCAAGTTTATTGGAGTTTTTAGGAAATGTTACTCAATCTTGGAATTCCAATTCCAAATGGGTAAAAAATGTGACACAGAAATCTTTTTATGTTGGCCATTATTCATAATAGGAAAGACAAGAGAATGTGTCTTACAACTACCTCATACATGCTGGTCTTTATTATTCTGTAAATGCTTACAGGAAAATAGTTACTTATCTAAAATTATCAATATCTAGAGTCAGAACAGTAATTAAAAAAATTAAAATAGGTGGAAAAATGACCAACAAGAATGCAAGTTTAATTAATTTGCAATCACACAGTGGCTGGTGAAGAAAGGTAAGAGCTGTACCTGGATTTCACAACGTGTCAATAAATTAAGAATGAATATGTGAAAATACACCCACTGCTAATAATGGTGGAGGATCTTTTATGCTTTGGCCCTTATTTTTTTCCCAATAGCACTGGGAACTTTGTGGGAGTAAAAGCATTGTAAACTCTTTGAAATACAGGGAGATTTTAAATAAAAATGGGTTCATCTCTGCCAGATAAGTGAAAACGGGTCCTTACTAGTTCTTTCAGCAAGATAAATATCCAAATAATTTAACCAAATAAGATAAGTATACCTTTAGCTGGATTATTTTAAAGTTCTAAGTGTGAGAACATCTTTATTATAGTTGTTCAACAATTTTTTATGATCCTGTAAATATATAATTGAAACAGGGAACATACCACAGACAGGCTTTAAGCAATTAAATTGATATTTCTTAATGCGTAGACATCTAATGCTAGGACGAGGACGATATTTCTGAAATAAAATAATCTTTTTCATTGTGTTTAAAGTTCAGCATTCTGAACTAAGAGAACCCAACATGAACTGTTTCTGTGCTTCACAGTGGTCAAACACAAAAATTATAAGTGAAAGAATGAAATCATCTGAAGCTGCTTTTCTGCCTCCTGCTCATCCATGTTCTTCTCACAGCCACACCTGAAAGCTTCCTGCCTGAAACACGCTCCAACCTAACCAGGATACAACAACAAATCAGTATGATTTATGTTTTGATTGATTTCTATCACATTTAAGACAGCATAGGAACATTTAAACAATTAAAGAGGCTCGCATTATCCACAATGGGTCCCCGATAATATAGATTTACACTCACTTGTGATTGGTGAGCCTGAGTTTCCTGTGATTTAGTGACAGGAGTGGCACCCAGCATTGTCTTGTTCTGCTGTAGCCCATCTGCTCAAGATTCAATGTGTTGAATCTTCCACAAGCCTTTGTTGTAACAAGTGATCATTTCAGCTACTGTTGAATTTTCATCTTCAGCTAATCTCCCCATTCTTCTGACATCAACAGCGCATTTTTATCCACACATCTATCAGATACGTTCTCTTCATTTGTACTATTCTGTACAAATAGTACAGAATAGTACTATTTGTACTATTAAAAAAAACCTAGAGATGGTTTTTGCAGGATCTTCCCTAGGAGATCCTGCAACTTCTGCAAAACTCAGACCAGCCCATTTGACAAGAGGAACCATGCCATGCTTAGGATCACCTACATTTTTGTTCTTCCCTATTCTGATACTCTGAACTTCAGCATATTGTCTTCATCACCTCTAGATGCTGAAAAGTATTGATCTGCTTCCATGGGGTTGACTGATTTGTTTGTATGAGCAAGGAGCAAAAGAGTTGTTACTAACTAAAAAAAGTGTAAATGCCACCCATGAATGTGCACATTTAAAAGTGTCCATGCACTACGCTGATTGCTGCACTTTTCTTTCCATTTGATCAGAACCGTTTGAATAACCCCAATAGCAAAGATATTAGTTTTTCATCAGTCTGGACTCCAAACATCTGCACTCATGAACAGGAATAATGGGGGTATTACAGGAATAATGGATGGACCTACCTTGGTGTCCAGGTACGGTGACTCCAGTGTTTGGTTCATCATTTTAGGTCCTTTTAATCATTTCTCTGTTAACCTTTGCCACTGTCAAGCGAAAGCCAAGTGGGCTCTGCTCTGGTTGAGTTCTGTGAATTAAAAATTTTGTCTTCTCGGTTGTTTTTCTTCCACATCTCCTCTGCAATATGTTCCGGGGGGCAACACCACCTTTTCTCACTTGTAACACTTAAGTAGGCATAGAAAACGACAGCCTGATTGGAAGTCTGTGAGATGGAGTACTTGAATTAATAGACAAGAAGTAGTGGTGTGGATGTGTAGGAGCAATTTATCCCTGAAATTTGGAAAGCAAAGAAAGACGTTTAAATGGAGAAGAGGAACGAGACAGAAAGAAAAGAGAAAAAGGAGGGGAGACAAAAAAGGGAATTCAACAGAAAATGTTTGCGTGGCAAAACAGGGATCTAAGACAATGGAGCCCCACTCACTAAAACCTGAGGAGATGCAGTAGATGGCAGGAAATGCAGATTGTAAAAAGAGGAAAGAGAAAGAGCGAATGAAACAGAGTAAGTAGAGGCGAGAAGGGTAATTGGCAAAAAAAAAAAAAAAGCTAAAAAGCAATGAAAGTAGTTAAATAATGAATAAATGAAGCGGGAAGAGGAAAGCTGGGGATGGTAATGATCCTGAGGAGTTTAGTGGGAGAGTTTTAAAGGCAGCAGATGAAGAGAGATGACAGATGAGGGGAATGTCAGAGAAAAAGGAAACAAAGGAAAATAAATGGTGAGGACAAGATGACAACTGAGATAGAAAGGTAGAGGTCTTTCTTTCCTCTGTCTCTCTTCGATCATTTGCAGTACTTTATCACTCAGCGTCCAGCCGCCGTTTGAGGGTTTCCCTGTTATTGCCTTAGAATCTCCGTCATTCATCTGCTCATCTTCTCTTTATGACTGTTCTCCGCTTCTTACTCTCTCCTGCTGCCTCTTTTCAGTTTCAGATATTCATTTTCTGATAATGTCACTGGCAATACATCATGTCACTGACACTTCTTCCATCTCAAATGTGCTGAAAAATGTGCAAATGATGAAAAAGTCGAGGGAGAAATTTCGTGGGTGCAGGATTGTAGATGAGCTTTATCTTTCTTCTCTTACATTTTAGAACAACCATGTGACAACAAATTAAGAGGACAGAATGTATTGTCATTTGATGGACACGCATGTCATTCCTTAATTTGACTTGATTATAACAATTGATATACTTCAGAAGCTTTTCCTAAGCATTGTCTTCAGGTCTTATCTTTGCTAGCAGTATTCTCACATATTCCATCTTAGAAAGAAATCCGGTGAAGTTCAATAAACCTTTAGACAATTTTCAGCTACATACTTTTCATTAAACATTTCTGGAAAGTCTTGCTAGTCATATAGTAGTTAATTGCATCGCATGACTGTACTTTGTCATCTATGCCATTGCTCTTTGGTCGATGCTGCTTCTGTCAGTTCATCAGTGCTCACTGCTGCTGCTGTTGAGAAAGATGTCAGAGGTCCTTAATCACAACGGAGACAGCAATACTCTGGAGATAATTGTTTTGTTGCCCGCTGAGGTTCCATCACCCTCCAGTCTATCAGCACACCCTCTCAGTTTGAGACAGATACTTTGGACAAATGGATTTCCTGCCTTGATAATGAACCCTTCTTCATGCCTTACTCATTATGGTGGTCCCACTGATATTAGAAACCCCCTTACCTTCTCTAATAATCCACTTTTCACTGGGCCTTCCACCTGCAAGGCAGTCATAATTAAATCGCTTCTGGAAATAAAATCTGAGCTTGATCTGGATTTTTTCCGTGATGACAGGCTCGTTTTGTATAACATCTTCTTCTCTGAAGTTTTGGGAAGGCACATTGCTTGCCCACTGGCTAATTTTCTGCAGGACTGCTCAGTTTGTTAATCTTTAATAACAGCGGCTGTTAGTGCTGAACCTCACATAGTGTGGTAAAAACATTTTTTGGAGAATAACAGTGGTGTTAAAGAAGAAAAATAGAACATTGAGGACAGACTTCTGCAAAAAGCATGTTCAATTATTAAAATTGTGGGATCTTTTTTATTACTAATAACATGTGGCAAGACCGTATGTGGTTGCTGCTCAAAAATTTTGAACTCGTAAAGGAAACCATTAATTCTTTTTTTTTTTTTTTTTTGCTCTGTTGCAGTTGCTTTAAGCAGGGCCTGATTCAACCACAGAATCTCATTAAAGAATTATAGACTTTGAGTGTGCTGATGTAGCATCTTAGTCAGATTGTAGAAAAGGGACCGACTAAAATGTCAAAAGTTAAGTAGAACTGAAAAGACAGTAAATGAGAAGACACCTGAGTTCAGGAGATGTGAAGCATGATGAAGAAAGGAGTAAAGGACAGGAGCTGATGAGAAGCAACAAGGGTGAAGAATTGGGGGAAAGTAACCATGCTGAGACAATTAGTCCCACCTGCAGCTTACTCAAACTGTGAATCCCTGTATTTGTGTTCTTCGGTGAGATGCTTGAGTGCATTTTTTGTCCAATTGGCCCTTGTGTTTTTCAGTGCTTGTTGGCACATGTGCAGTGGCTGGTGTACTTTATGCAGTATTTGCCATCAAAGGTGGCACAAACTTGGGTTATGTTACATAACAGGCAGAAAAAAAATCATTGCTAATATTGAGTAAGATGTCTATTGTTTGAAAAACCTCCAGATACTACAGAAAGAATATACCCATGTCACATGTCAATGTGGTACAAAGCCTTAATAGTTGCCTTTCTTGAACCAATCTGTCCATTTTACTCTGACTTCTGACATCACCAAACCATTTTTCTCAGTCCGCCTGACTTGATATTTTTTCTTTAGTCTCCATAGTTTTTCATTTTGATCGTCAATTAGAACTCCAGTAAACTGACTGATTGGGCAATTCTCAATTCCACGCACAGCTGTTTTCCATCTCCTAGTGTCCGTCTGACTACTCCTAATCTCAGATGTCCTCTATTGTCTTCGGATAAGTTCTTCTGGTGCCTTGTCATTTATTCCTTCCCTCTTTCCAATGTATGCATTGCAATTTGATTTAGCAGTTTTCCACTGGCTAGGGACTAATGATCCTACAAAAAATATGCCAGCTCTCCAGTGTTCTCTGTTATCTCTGTTATTTAATGTTATGGCTTATCGATCAGCATAAAGTTTCTCTACCTCCTGTTCAGTAAGCCCTCTTTACTGGAGTCTCTCTAATACCTGGGCCACCCAGCAGACTATAAAATTAAGGAAGACCTGAGGTGGTGGTGGGGGGATTCTGTAAAAGTGGGAGACCTAAATATGCACATTAATCCTCAATTTGTTTGTCAGCACTAAAGGGTGACAGCTGACCAATCCACTTCAAATCGATTTCAGCGAGGCATCATTGATGGAACAAAGGGAGGGGTGCATTGCCTAGATGCATCTTAAGTCATAATCAAGACACAAGCAGATAGATATACTAATAAGCAGTGATTTTTTCCCCCCAAGAAGCGCTATTACCAGGCTCATCAGGTTTCTATGTTAGTCACCATAGAAACATACACTGTAGTTCAGCCAAGATGCTCGGAAGGAAACAGCTGATGACTGAAGGTGGGTGAGTGAGCGTTTGTTCAAAAGAGGGGTTGATGAATTTTGCGGGTACGTGCCACCTTGTTGATGTTCATGATATAGTTGAGCAAGATATAAGAGGACCATAAAAAAAGAAACCAAATTAAAATGATTGAAAGAAAGATAATGAAATGATTAGAGAAGACTTTCACGGATAATAAACCACCCGCCGTCCACCTCTGATTGGCTTACTTAGGCCTACAATGCCGGACATTTACTACACTGAAAAGAAATAAGAAATAAGGGGCTTATCTCGAGGTTCTTCAAAGTAAATCTGTTGATGGCATGCAGCTATTCTGAAAATGTGTGAATGATAACAACCTAAAATTAATGTAATTTCACCCATAAAATAATATAATGTATCTCTCCTTCTTCCAGTCCACATATTGTAAGTGATCCAGGGTCTGTCTAATGAAGAGAAACACATGACCAGTTTTATATTAGTACTAGCCAGAATTCCAGCAGCCTTTAAAAATATTAAACAATGGTAAATGGCTTCTCAAATAAATAAATGAACAAAAAGTGTTACAGGCATGTAGATTAATTCACCACAGATCAATAACTTTTTGAATCCACAATTGCAGCTTTAAATCCTTTGGAGTACATCACAAGCAGCTATGTACGTCAAGAGACATAGTTTTGCAATTTCTTCTTTTCAAAAGAGCCAAAGCTCAGTCACTTTGGCGATGAAACTACGGGCATATGTTGAAGACCAGTATTTAAAACTAACATTTGCAAGCCGATAAAACACTTTAGCTTCCACTTTTATTTAAACAACCTTTCATTAGAGAAATGACATCTTGTTCTTCTTTTATTTTCCTCTTCAATAACCACTGGGACTAGGACCAAAATTGCCTTTCAAAGCGAAATCTTACCATTGGTTTTAGTCTTTCTCAAAGAGTTGCTTTACCTTCCAAGGTCATTTTACTGTGTCCTCGGGGGTCAGAATGGTAATGAAGTGCCAATCTCTTAATTATAATCATTATGTGAGATAAAAGTTTACAGCTCTCATAGACAAATGGGCTATTCTTTGCTTTCCTGACAGTTTATTGGCTTAGTGTGTTATTGTGTGTTGCCAAGGGCCATAAATAGAAAAGAGATGTTCAAATTTAGGAGAAAATAAAATGTTTTGTTACCTATTCAGGTCGTAAACCTTTTGCACAAGTAAGCAGATACTCGTTTATATGATTGATTGAATTTTCGAGTACACAGACATAAAATTGCTGTATGACATCAAAACTGGCTAAGATTTAGGGAGGCCAATCTATACATTGATCTGATCTACAAAAAGGATTCCTAAGCTCTCAAAGTAACATTCAGCAGCCCTGCTGGTCTGAGATTGTGTGATCAATGATTGTATTGATGTTCAATATGGGGCATTCCAGGGGTTGTGGCTCAACATGCAGATCCAACAGTGTGATTGGGGCTTTTTTTACATAGGCAAGGTATGTATCCGTTTTACATTATAGGAAATATATTGCTGTGAATGGTGTGTGGTGATTTTCACATTTTGCATGTTTGCATGGATTTGTTGTGCCTTGCTCAGCCTTTGCATGTTGGAGTTTTGTGTGTGACCTTTTGCTATTGATTGTATGCAAGCTGTGATTGGAATAATCACTTAGTTGGTATGGAGACTTGTCACTGAGGCATTTAGCCGCTTACTTAAGTCATGCAAGGATGTTTCCTGATATGTCTTATATCTTGATAAATGCACTGAATTGTAGCAAAATGAGTCATTGAAATCTGCTGTTGAATACATTTATCTATAAATCCTGTACTAGTAAGACACACTTTTGAAGAGTGTGGTTGTTTTGCCTTTTTTATTCTAATTCCTCTTGGCCAGTGAAAAGACATTCTTAAGACAGATGGGTCTTCTCTATCCAAGCAACCAATTATCTAGACTGACTTAAAATATAGCTATATGTTACCTTCTAAAGCACTTTTGACTTGTAGTCAAAGTGGGCAACACAAATCAAGTTGATGATGTCTTCAAATGTTACACCTTGTCCTGATCAGTGAGGGTGTCCAAGATGGCAAGAAGCATCAACTCATCAAAATTTACTAAAATACTCCTCAATCAGCCACTGTTGGATCAATGGTGCCTACAATCATTACATCTGCAGGTAACATATTCAGAATTTACTATCCCATCCATTTTTACCAAAGCACCCAGAATCCACCTTTTCATAATCCCCAGACCTTTGACTGGGCATGCAAATCACACATAATTAAAACATTTCCAAAATAACCAAAATTATTCATCGCCTCACTAGGCTAGTTCACTTACAGTACCTGGATAAGAGCTCATATTAAAACATCCAAGCACAATTCACAGTGTCTTACCGATGAAATATGGACCACTCAAGAAAACTCTTGAAATTTGATTTGCTTTCTGGATACTCAAAAGATCCTAATTGTTCAGAACCTCTGTAGGTTTTCTATCCCCAGCAACATATGAATAGCTTTTTGCATAATAAAGTTTCACGTGGGATATCATCAATTTAATGATGCAACGCCTTTATCTTAGGAGACTGCAACATGACTGAAACATGTAAGCACTATTTAAATATCTTTAGATAATTCAGTACCTCACCATGGAAGTTAGTTCAGTAAGTGGTTTGGCTCTGAGAAGCAGGCTTTCAAAAAGGCACAACCTTTTGTAAAATATGCAAGAAAATTGTCGCTAAAAAAATACAAGTGAAAGATAGTTTTACAGTTTAAAAGAAGAAAAACACACTAGAGTACCACCATACGATTATAATATGCAAGAAGAAATTTCAAGCAGGTCCATATGGGCGCATGTGAAAAGTAAGTAACTCGAACAAATGCTGCAGCAATAACTTTCTGCATTTGATATCGCAGTGGGGGAAAATGTCCTTAATGCTGGTTATAATGTAAGTCAACTTGATATTCCTGCTATTTAATTACGTTCTAACTTAAAGTTCGAAGTCAGTTTAACAGGCAATTTTATTTTATTCACTGTAGGAGTTTGAGGTGAAATTCATTGTGCAATTATCAAGCAAAATTATGAAGTTAACATTAGTTCCACTTAAACCTCTTCATGTCTTCATGTCCTCTTCAAGTGCAGAGGCACTTACACAAGGCTGCAGTTTCAGGCCTTGGTTTCGAAAAGAGGCTGTTAAGAACTGTATACAGTAAGTACAACACCTTATTTGACTTCACTAATAAATGCTGCCACATAGAAGTCTTTTATTTTCTCCGTAGTTACACCCGATTTAGCATTCACTAGGAGCATTGTGATGTGATTTGTAACTTTAGTGCATACTCAATTTAAGAGTTTTAAACTTCGTCTTAATTAAAGCCTTAGTTTCCTAATAAACAAAGGCAGTTGTACAGTTCCACCAGGTATTGAATCACTGATTCTCAGTACCTTTTAGAAGGGGAGTGACGGTCTGGTGCATTTTGATTATGCCTTTTTGCTCACTGTCTCATGTGCCAGTTCTTGTTGGTTCAAGTTAAAGCAGCTGCTGACCAATGGTGTTTAGATAAAAGGACAGTTTCAGTCGATACTCTGCTCTGTTCAACAGAATATTCATTTAGGATGCCAGCGTGGGGCCCGAAGAGGACTGAAAATGTTTCAGAGCAGGGGGTGGTTGGATGAAAGGAATAAAAACCAATATAAAAGATGTAACCAGACTGGAATTTGACAACAAGTGCCATCTGCAACTGCAGGTATAAATGTCAATCACATGACTGAACAATTTGATAAAGATATAATTTTTTCCTTGTAGATTTTCTCTCTAGTTTCCAGCAAGGAAAAGGGACTTTTAATAATTCAGAGTATGATTCCAAAATCTGTGTATGCAAATGAGGGTATTAAAAGTGGGTAAATTCGGAATATTAATTGTAAATAAAGAAATGTACTATTTATTTTATGAAACACGTCAAAAGAAATCTAGCAGTTAAGATTAGGAAGTTTAAAATCATGACCTCAGGCAGTGGGCTGACTTTCAGGAATGTTGCAGAGGGTAAGATGGGCCTGTGCTATTTATTTCTTGATTGCAGTTGAAACTCCGCTGTTTAATCAGCAGGGTTGTCTAATATATTAGGTAGCTTACACAGTGCTCTTTTTTCACAATCAGCCCTAGGACGGCTGCAGGAGTTTCCAACAAAAGTTATCACTTTAATAATAGCTTAGTAACTCTGCACTAATTACCAACTATTTTTCTCAAAAGATTATTGCACTCATCAGCAACAGACTTGACAAACCAGTGTGTTGTTCATCCAGTTTACATTATGTTATTTGCAGCCCTATCTCCATCTCCTCTCAGTATCGACAAAGTGAACCTCCCCAGGAGTGACAACTCATCCAGGAGATTACAGAAGACCCCACAACATCCAAAGTGAACTGTTGCTGATTAACAACAATTTTGCAGAGATGAGTGGGCCAAAATTCCCCCACATCACTAAAAGTTGCAAGTTATTCTAAATGCTTGATTTGCAGTTGTTGCTGCCAAGGGTGGGCCAGCCATTTACTAGGTTTAGAGGGCAACAATTAATTTATCCAACAATGTAAATAGTGGCTTCTTAAACTTCATCCCTAGGGAAGTAAGAAAACTCCAGTGGGTGATGAGAGGTGCTGACTTGTTTGCTTAAAAATCACTATATTTATTAAATGGAACAGGAAGATGGATGATTATTTCCTCATTTGAACTTTTGTAGCTTTGGCTATTTTGTTCCGAGCTTACTCTAGTATATAAAAAAGCTTTCTTCTACTGAACATTTTGTACAGATCATTCTACGATTCATGGCTGGCTTGGGAACCTTTTGCTGTGGATCTGCTTTCTTGACTGCTGACTTATTTAAGTTATTTTCTAATAGTCTGCACATAGTCCACTGTAAAATACACATCAATATGTGATTCCATTAAATCATCTACAGCAATATTTTGATTCTTTTTATTTTGGTTTGATAAAATAACAAGACTATCTACTCACAGTTTTTACAGTGGTGGAGATTGAAAATAAGCACCCTCTGACGTTAAAGTGACATCAATTGACTTTTTAGCTTATTTTTTCACTTGGTTGTTCAAAATACAAGACCCTTTCTATCATCAAGTGTTCTTATAACACCATAATGCTTGAACATGGTAAAGTAACTAAATACAGATTTCTTCTAGCTTTGTTTCTGATCAGAATGTAAAAAGGAAAAGGACTGATGAAGCAATATTATTAATGTCCTAAATTTTAGTAAACAAACAGCTTGTATAACTGTTTTGTAATTATCAGCAAAATACAAAGCTACACCACTTACTAAAGAAGTTCTTCTTGAAAGGAAATGCCTACAAAACCTGGGTTTTGGTTTGTTTTTTGAAGGAGTTAAATAATGGTTTTGTTCCATATTTTAGTTCGATGTTTACCCTTATTTCCTCTTCAATCTGCCCTTAAATCTGCCCCACACAAGCAAAGCCAAGACATTTGTAACACATTTTTAATGAGAGCATTTTGTGCTCTGGCATTAAATGCCAGAGGCTACATTAATAGGGTTAGCAGAGTTGTTGGTGCGTTTTAAGATCTTGTTTGGTGCAGAGTTAATAAGTGTGCAGGGTTATAAATCTGCCGGTTTTTGCTCGACAGTCGGTACTTTTTAAGTTAATGCCATCAAAACATTGATTTTTATTTCTTCAATCCCCCTTCAGCCCCCAAGCCTCCTCCCTACCACCACCCCAACAGCAACATTGGTAGCTGCATTCTAGCAAAAAAGTGATAAAGTAGTGTGGAACCCATTGTATGCAGTTGGTGTTGCAGCTGTGGGTGTGGCTTTTTGAAAGAATTCTTGCAGTAAGAGTGATGGCGGAGATTAATGTATTTCTTAACCTTTTAACAGCATTTTTACCAGTGTTGCACTGGGAAGCAGCTCATAATGAGCTCAGCAGATGTGCAGCTCTACCAGGTGTTTGCCAATTGCTGCTGGCTAATCTGACAGAGCTGATCAGTGGGGGAGCCGCAGGGGAGGGGCGCTCTGTGAGGCTGAAGCTCAAAGGCCTGGAAACTGCAGCGCCAGGGAGGAGTTGCGCCTCAAAGATGGCTGCTATATGAGATTAAAGTATTTCTCAAACATCATGTGAAGAAGAAAAAAGAAAAGGCAATCTTACCTTTTAAAAGCAAAAACAACAAATTGTCTATTTTGTCTATATGTCTTTTACAATTAAGATGGAGACTAGGGATTCCATCACTAATGAAATGGGATTATTGATATTATGTTGTGGCTAATTGATTTACAGACCAAATGTTTCTTGTTTCAGTTCCTTATTCCAAATGTGTTTAGGCATTTGGTTGAACATCCTTCTAGAATCCTTGCTTTCTAGAATTAAATTGTTTGAAATGATCACTTTCCCTCCCTGTTGTGTCTCCTGCGCAGAGTGGAGCAGCAGTGAGAGACAAATGCTCCAGGTGCTGCTGAAAACCTCCTGGAGCTCACAATGTGAGTCAGGAAAGCGAATGCTCTAAGTTTGATTTATTCTTTGATTTACCTTAGACTTGTTCAGTTGTAATACTTTCTATGGATGTAAATATGCCTTAGTGACATTTATTGTTTTGATGTTAGGCTTGTGTAAATAATGTTTGCTTCTTGTTTTTTCTCTTTTGCCCGGCCTTGCTCCTCTCCACTCCGTAGTGATCGCATTTCCACGGGCCAAGTTTTCGACACATTTTCTTACATTAAAGATCCTCCAAGAAGACAGCTAAACAGTGAGTGGACAGAACTATGTTGTACAAAGTAGAAATGAACAAACAAGGCTTGTATTTTTGGGAAATGTCCAGGTGTGGTGTTATTTCAGCAACTGAAGACTTTACTTCTACTGTTAGGTTTTAGTGTTTCCCTTCTACAGTTAATACAATTTCTGTCTGAATCTCTGCCCCAAAAAAGTAAGAAACAGTTCATATATCTTTCTGACGCCATAAGGGACCGCTGCAGCACTCGCAGCTCAAACGTTTCACGTTATTGCACCAAAAATTGTTAATCTATCCTTCAGTTTTTCATAATGATTATGTCCAAATTACAAAACAACAGGATTTATTAACTGGGTGCAGAAAGACAGTAATGAATGATATATCTCACTACTGTATAAAAGACTACAGAAAATGTGCGTCAAGTTAAAGTCATTGGTGCAAACATGTTAATTTAGATGTATTAAATATGTTAATTTAGGTGTATTGTTCGCAGTCTGTCTAAAATGTGCAACCGCCAAGTGATTGTCCTCTAAAGCACTTTGGTGTTATCAGTTTCATATTTAAAAGTTCTAAGACTTTGAGACCAGCATGCATTAGATAACTAATACTGTACATCAGAAACAGTGAATTTCAGACCTAATTATTCCCAGTATTGCTAAAAGGCCATATCGCAGGAGCTGTTGAGATATCACAAATCCCAGAAATAATTATTATTCAGATTTAGGACCTTTAATTGCCGTAAAAACTGAAAATGTCCCCTCCTCACATTTAACCTGCTGCCAGGACACGTGGGTGTGGTTTCTAGCCCCTTTTAGATTCATGCATTTTAGATGTTCAACACTTTTCAGGTGATTTAATATGTAATTACCTTGAAACTAAGCTGGACGGAAGCAGTCAAAAAACAAACAAAAAAAAAACAACACCCACACACACAGAGCAACAGAAGGGCAATGGGCTACAGATCCGAGACTCAGTAAAGTAAAGCCATGGTTACAATCTCTGCAACTGAACACACACTGCCACACTGCTTGGGGACTGAGATTTCTTTAAAAAGCATTAAAATATTGTTTGTGTATGCAAGGGTGTAACACATTTAAATCTTGATGGCACATACGCACTCTGCAGCTGTTTTTTTCCTCTATGAGTGTCTGTCCTTGTGTTATTGCTCCCTGAGATACTTGATATTTAATGAGAGGAGGGAGAATGGGAAAGGAGAGGAAACACCTAAGCTTTGAGTGCTTTTAATTTTCTTTTTTTCCCCTTGTGCCTTCCTAAGTTTTGTTTGCTTACATATGTGTTTTAAACATGTACTATATATAACATTTCTTCTCCATATGTGCAGGTATGTCCTTACACACATATGAACTTACATGACACCATATAATTATCCAATATAACAGTTTCAGCTGTTCTGAGTGTTAATGAAATTCTCTTTGGCCGTTCTTCTTGCTGGTTTGCATTAATTTTTGAATAGGAGGGTCCATACCCTAAACCTTCTAGGTAAGCTGGTAGTAGAAACTTATCTTGGTTTATACAAAAAAATATTTTTCATCAAAACAAAATCATCCTTGCAGCAAATGCTACATTTGAGGACTGACAAACCACAGAAACTCATTTAATGGCACAAGTACAATCATTGCATATGTACATTTGCATGTATTCAAATATACAGCCAGCGTTTTTCATGTTAAATTGCCGAAATTATAAGTACACAAAGAAAAGTAGCAAAACTTGAAAAGTTAAAACTAAATGTGGAGAAAATCTATTATTTTATGCATAAAATCAAGAGTAAATTGTGCCACAGCTACATTTTTCTTATAAAAGACTGTGTCAAAAATTAAAGAACTGCACAGTAAATTCTGCAGAGTTAAATCAACACCATGCCGAATCTATTTGGTCCCTTTCAGAATTGGCTCTTATAGAGTTATTTCAACAATAGTTTGAGTAGTTATAACTTTTTCAAGTGTNATAACTCTGAAAAGAGTTAAATTGACACCAATTCTGATAAGGACCAAATAGACTCGGCATAGTGTTGATTTAACTCTGCAGAATTTACTGTGTGAAAATGGTGCAAATCTCAAGTTAAGAATTTCGCTAAAGTCTTTTGCATTGGCAAATAGGTATATGAGTCAGAGCTGTATTTGAATGGAGCTGTTTTGTTTCTTTGTTTAACTCAATTAGAGTTTACACAAATGACGCCGCTCATCTGCAAATGTGACACTGCTGCTGATTCACCAGAATCTGCTTCTTCATCTTCCACTTCTGCTGTGATATTGTTGATATTTTGTACACGAGACCTATGCACATCTAATAGTCATGTGAGGAACAGAAGAATCCAAATTGCTTCCCAAACTGCAACCTTAGATCAAAACTTGCTTTATTAACAAACTGTACAGTTTTTCAGTGTGTGTGCATGTGTGAAATTTCGATAAGAATGGTGTTTCTTTGATTGTCCCCTCTCTTACACTGGCTTCCACAGCAATCACTTTCACAGCTCAGTTGGCATCTGATTATCTCTCTCTCTCACACACACGCGTACAAACACAGAAAATACACACATGCAAACGGCGTTATTTGCATTCTGCTTCCATCTTGAAACTGTTATTTTGGTGATCAGACAGAATGGGAGAGGAAGGGAGCTTACAGTAATTATGCAATTGGCTTTCACTTTGTAGCAGCTCTGCTCTATGAATGTGTTATTTTGTGAGTGTGTAATAAGTGTTGTGTTTCTTTTAATTTAAATTGTTCAGAAGAACATATCAGAGTGTACTGCAAACCTCGTCTGGCTTTACTGATTTAACATTCAAAAGCTGAAACATTGTGGTTGTAGATTAAACCTTTGAGAATGACTTTAATGGTTCCTGTAATTTTACATTAAAATAATTTTTTTGAATGTAAACCACTAAAAGGAGACTATAGTTGTGTTTGATCGATAGATTTTCACTTATTAAATGATTTTTTTTATTATTATTATTCCAAGAGGCCTTTTCCAGCAACCTGACTGATGCAACTTGAATTTGAACCGAATAGAACTTCATGTAACTATAAATGAACCGAACATGATTCTTTTTCAAGAACTGAGATGCCATTTGCTGCAAGTTGGAACAATAAAGACTGAGTAAAAAAGAAACGTAACTTTTTTGAATGTTTTTTTGAACATGTCAAACCTGCCACCCTTTAGAGCCGGGGTGGGCAATCCTGGTCCTCGAGGGCCAGAGTCCTGCCACTCTTAGATGTCTCCCTGGTCCAACACACTTCAGTCAAACAGCCAAATCACCTCCTAAGTGCAGTCAAGTTCTCCAAAGCCCTGCTAATGACCTCATTATTTGACTTCTGTGTTGAAGTAGAGACACATCTAAAAGTTGCAGGACTTCGGCCCTGGAGGTCTGGAGCTGCCCAGAATTGCCCACCCCTGCTTTAGAGAGAACAGCTGCTTTGATTTTTCCTTCGTTGGTCTTTTTCTGATACCATAAATTTGACTATTTCATATGATTGAGGCCTTCTTAGATGAAGCTCCTGAGTTTTTTTCTTCTATTCCTACTACAGAGACTAACATCTATCTAGAAATGTAGTCTAACTTTGTGAGGCTGCCCATTAAAACATTACAATTAATTTACTTGCAAAACACATTAAAATTTTTGTCATCAACTACTGTTTTATAAGATGAGCATGAAATATACTTATAATAAATTACATACAATCTAACTTGATACTAGATATAATATAATGTATCTGAATTCAATATCTAATGGCCATTGGTTAAATGCTTTGTATTGAAGGAAGTTAAATATGTGACAAGTAGTTGAGCTTGTTGCCTCCCCCTGAACAAGCGTGGATGGTTAATTGCATTTAGTCATTGATTTTGGTGAAAACTTCTTTACTTACGATAGTGGAAAGGAGCAAAGCCACTTTCAATAGATAAAACCCTCCACCAGAATCTACTGTGACTGACTGTGTGACTGTATGAAGAAAACCCAGACCTACTGATCCAGGAATACTTTCTGTGGTAAAGAAACAAACAAACAAACAAAACAAAACAGATTCAATTGAAGCAGTAACTACTCAGTGGTCTCACATAGATTTTAAGAGAGAACAGACACACATCTAAACGGATTCGTTAAAGTCTATCGGCTGTAAAACAGACTCTACGTTGTTATCCTTCAGTGGATTCACCCATCCGAATGACGAGGTTAAAACAGTAAAACAGGTCCGAGTGAATCATCTATCAAGAAAGAACATGAGGTTATTGCTGGCAGCAGCTCAGCTGAAGTAGATGGACAAACTGAATTACCTGTCCCACTGTAAAAGAATAGACTTCAGTTTGATTAGTTGCGGTGGTTATAGATGTCATTGATCAGTTAGTGAAAAGTTTTTGATAAGCCTTTTGATTTTCCATTTTCTGTTGTTCTGCAAAAGTGTAAGCAGTCTGTATTAGATGAATAATGACACATTGTAGTAAAACATGGATTACCCTTGAGAAGGTGGATATTAATTTTAAGATTGATGAGGACTATGTCTGAAAAACACCTGCATGATTAAGCGTTAACCCTTTACTCATAGTCTGTATAAATGCTTAAGCCTAATTATAAACAATTAAGCTAGAAAATGTTCATTGGAAGACAAAAAACAATCAATAAAAAATTCAGTTGAAAAATGACATAATAGCTATTATTGCTTCAGTTTCAAATTAGACTGCATGAACAGAGCAAGAAAGTAGCATTAAGAGAACAAACTAAAATGGGTTTTCCATCTTTTCTTCATTCAAACTTGATTTTTAACATCTTTATTGCTAAATTGCAGGGGGTCTATAGATCCCCTGCCATGTATCAACGCATCATAAAAATCCTGGCAAATGTTATATCAAAAGAAAAGAAATGTATATTGAATTTAAGTGGCGTTTTAAAGTATTGTAAAAAGAAACACACATTATTAAAACCTGGCCTTTTACTTTGTGTGTCCAGAGTTTTTGGGTGGTTTTCCCACAAGCCGTTCCATTCTGGTTGTTGGCTTAAAAAAGAAACATGTTGGGACATGTCATGTCTGGTTTTGTACACGATGTCAAATTTCATATAATTTTAGATGGTAAAAACCAGACCACTTATACTTTTAAATCCCTACAATTAGGAGAAAGCACGCTGCCATTTTCTAATGACTTTACACAAGTCCCATGTAAAGAGTTTGGTTCTTCAGCTATATTTGTTAGTTTTCAGGTTTTGGGTTTTTTGAAAAGGAATGAAAGAGCACAAGTGATGTTCTCACAAAGATCTATTCAACAAATGTGGCATAAGTAATTTAAAACCAAAACTAGAAATACACGATATTTCAGTCACCCTGATAATTTGTCGATTTATGATACGAGAAACTGACATTTAGTCATTCATTTAGAAATGAGAAATACCAGTAAAAATTTATTACCACATATGGTCTTCCTTTATGGTGATCACTGTGGTTTTAAAACAAGCAAAATGCTACATTGCGGTGATTGGTTGAATGGGTAGCAGAATCATCTTCCATTCAAAAGTTGTATTTGATTCTAATTTTCATCTACTAGATGTCTTTGTGCCTCTAGGCAATGCACTTAATCCTATAAGTAGTTGCCTACTAATCTGCGTATTGGTGTATAAATGTTCACATGTTTGAGTGCAGCTTGGTGAATGTGGCTCTAGTGTATAGCACTTTCAGGAAGGGGTATGTCTAGAAATGTGGCTCATACTTAATACAGCAATGACTTCATTTAAAAAAAAGGAAAAAATATATATGTATCTTTTATAGAGATTTTAATACAGCATTAAAAATATTGATTGGGGCGGGGTTTATTTATAAGGACGTGTGCTGTCCAATGGGGACACGTCAACCAACCAATCACATGTCGGTGATGAATTGTGATGTAATTCTTTTTCATCCAATGACTCAGAGTTGGTCTGTTGAAGAACGCCTCCCGCCAGCCCGCTCCCCCGCTTGTGGGACTCCACAATTGACAGCATTCGACTGCGGCCGACGAAAACGCGCTGTCAGTTGCTGTCGATAGCTGTCGCTCAAGAGCAGCGCTCGGGTCAGTATACAGGGTCAAAAACTCCACTTTTCGACTAGTGTTACCAGAGTTTATTTGGCACATTAATGGCCAAATAAACAAAAGTATTCATGTGATTAATACTAAAGTATTAACATGATTAAAAAGCAGTCTTTGAAAGTAAAAAAAAAACACAGGAGGTTTAAAAGTGATTAAATTATGGCATATGCAACCAAATCTGACTCTAAACTTCATGAATTTATTAATCCACATTAAATTTAATCTCAAAGCATTTTACAAGGCAGAATGGTATCATTCCAGTGAAATAAATTAGTGAAAGAAAATTATATGTGCATTGAAAATGGCTGTGGTGTTTTGCCTATTGTGACCGAGGTAAGATTTAGTCTGTCAGTTTTTCTTTACCTCTACTTCTTCACTCTTCTAGGTTCATTTCCTTTCCTACCCTCTCTTTCTTTAGGTTCATAGAGGTGACAATATCTGTCACTTGCTCCACTAACCATTTATAAAATGGTTTGTTATTTTTCTTACTATACCTCCCCGCAGTATTTTTTATCTTATCATCTTGCCTCCTTACTTTTCATAACCCTTCTGTTGGTTGAGCATCCATCATTGACCTGTTTGGTAAATATTACACTATCTTCTTGTCATTTGGCAAACAGCTCTCATATTGTGCATTTGCCAATACAGAGCTGCAATCATCTTCTCCGCTTCCCTATTTCTCCCCAGCTATCTCTGTCCCTCGATTTTCCTCTTCAGCCATTTCTTTGTTGGGCACCAAATGATTTCCGCTACTTCCCAGTCTGCTATTTGTTGTTTAATAATCGTGTATCAAGGATGTGCATGTATATCCGTAAGCAATTTTCTGCAGTGATGATGAGGAAATCTATTACAGTCTTGAGGGTTTGTGTGTGAGTGTGCATGTCAGAGAGAGGAAAATGGTAGGAGCTATTTATTTTGTGGATGTCGGACTGAACGGTAGCTCTATGCTCAGTCGCTTTTTTGTGAGTGCGTACGTTGATATTAATTTACCTTTTCTGCTTATATTTTCCATCCTAGAGTTTTTAATGCAAGGAGAAAATATCATTTGAAACAAAACCTGACTAGTGACAAGGTGTGTCTATTTCGGATTGAGTTTGTACTGAAAAGAAGGAACAAGTTTAACACCCAGCCCAAAATAATTGTTTCTTAGCTGATTATAGTAGCTAATAAGGGTGGGAATGTTTTACTATTTCTCAAAATTGATTCAGACTGTCACTCACCCAGTCGTGTGAGTACTTTCTACTAATACAGCAAACTCAACAAATAACCTACTGTTGAAGAAAAACTGTTTATCCACTGTCGTTGGTGGTCATGCTTAACTAGCATGGGCATTTACAGCAGAATCTGCTATGAGGAAGGAGCTGTGGCACAGAAAAGATGAAGGGAGAAGCGCTTACATGAGCTTGATTGACAGAGACAAGACCTTCCTCCTGGCTCTGATTGGTTGTTTCTGACACAAGGCAGTAGAACCACTGGGAGGAGACAGAGGAACTACATTTTTTCCCCACAAGTTATCTGTCTCATATTACACTGTCACAACATAGTGTCAGTTTTGGCAAATATGTGAAAAACATTTTTCATGTATACAATTAACTACTGCTGCTTTAGAAAGGACACAGTACTTTTCAGATTTAAATTTTATGGTTTGAAAAACATCCTTTTCTTTCAACTGTGCACCATCGCAGTACTTTACGTTGATCTTTCACAAAAAATTTCAGCGACAATAATTCAAGTATTTGGTTGTAACATTAGAAAACGCAAAAAATTTCTAAAGAGAAACTTTTGCAAAGATTAATACATCATGACCAAACAATAATAGGTTATGTAACACATCATACACTGCATTTTCTACATACTGGTGACCCTTGCAATAAAACTGGAGAAACTGGACTCTCAATTCAGCAATTGCTGTCCAAAAACAACTACATAGTTGAAGTTTTGTTACAAATTACTTTGTAAAAACTCCGTGGAACATATTCACAGATATTCCTATTATCAAACAGGTCGTGTAGCATCTCGAAAATATGAAAATACAGAACATGTCAGTGGTATTGTTTGGCACATGTGTGATAGGAATATGAAATATGCTCTCCAAGTCTGTCATGGGATTTTTTTTCATGTGGCCAGGCAGAACATGTTCATGAGTAATTTACATGAATTTTTGATCTGTTGACAAGGATGCCACATGAATGATGCACAGTGAATTAGCTCCAATGCTCCAGTGTCACTCGCTGTTAAGCCATATATATATATATATATATATATTTATATGTGTGTGTGTGTTTGTGTGTGTGGGGGGGGGGGTGGGGTGTGTGTGGGGGGGG